>VZRX01019474.1:4681-21783 GCA_013398075.1 Notiomystis cincta | reverse complement strand
GGCAGGAGGACCCCCCTCAGGGAGGAGGAAGAGGAAGGAACATCCCACTGCTCCTCTGGCTTTGCAGTGGGAGTGGGCTTACCTGGAAAAGGGATTCTGTTCCAGCACAGCGACTCCTCCTGAGGGAAAAGGGGGATTTTTGTGGTGTTAACACATGAACCTTCAAATGAGAGGTGTTGGGCCCTGTGTCTGGGTACGAATTCTGCAGATCCAGGGTGGAAAAGTGCTGCTCCCACCCTCTGCTCTTAGCCCAGGACTGATCTGACATGGAGATTTTACTCTCAGATCTCCAGAACTGCTGGGGATCAGTGCCTTGGTCTCTCCATGCTGGGATCAGCACACAGTCCTGGAATGGTTTGGAAAGAACCTTAAATCCCATCGTATTCCACCCTCTGCCCTGGACAGGGACTCCTTCCACCATCCCAGGTTCCTCCCAGCCCTGTCCATCCTGGCCTTGGACACTTCCAGGGATGAGGAATTCTTTCCCAGCTTTCTAGGCAACCTGTGCCAAGGCCTCCCCACCCTCACAGGGAAGAAATTTTTCCCAATATCCCATCTAAATCCCCTTTTGATTCCAATCCATCTCCCCTTGTCCTCTCTGCCTGTGATAATATGGAAGAATTCCAAGTGATGGATGATGCTTGGAGAGCAGAGGTGGCTGGGCAGAAGAAAAGATGTTTTATCTTTTATTTCCTGCTGCTTTTGCCTCTCCTCCTTCCCTTTCCCCCTGTGTTGCAGCAGGAATGTCATGGATTCCCCCTGGAGCTGGCTCTGATCCCTCAGCTCAGGGTGGGCTTTGACAGGCACGGGCAGGGGCTGCTCCAAACAGGATTAGGCAGGATCTGGAAGGTTCCATTCCCACGTGCCTCTCCCTGCTGGAGCTCAGCACTGGAAGAGATTCCCACCTGGATGTGCAAAATCTGCTTTCTGTAGTAAACCAGCAGCAGTTTGGAGTATCCCAGATGGAAAAACATCCAGGTTTTCCCTGTGATGTGACTGCTGGGAAGGAGGGGAGCAGCAGCAGCAGCAGCCACACAAACTTGTGCATCCGTGGGGAGATGATCCAGTGCCTGCCTGGAGCAGCTGGGGGTGTCCTGAGCAGAGCCAGGAGTTGGATTCACTGATCCCAGTGGATTCCTTCCAGCTCAGGATATTCCAAGATTTTATAACCATGACCTTTTTAGTGGAATGAAATAGGAGGGGATGGTTTAATTGCATCCTGCTGCAGGCAGGCAGGAAACAAAATACCAGAGTAGGGGCCAAGGAGGTGTAAGGGCCAAATATTCCTTCCAGGTGTTCCCTGTGGCTCCAGGCATTCTGTTGGCCAGGTAAAAGGAGGGATTTGTGGCTCAGACAAAACCTTTCAAACCCCCCCAGAGCCTCTGAGTTCATGAGCTCAGCTGGATGTCGGCAACAAATCATTCAACAAATTCTTGCTGGGCCTCTGGCTTAGGGAAATTCTCATTTAAAAACATGAATTCCCAGTATAATGAGACCGTGGAGAGTGGATTGGCTGGGTTTTGTTGGTTTTTTTTGGTGAAGGAAAGAATTGGGAGGAGAGAGGGGAGGGAAAGAACCGTGTGAAAGCTGGAATGCTGCTGGATGGGGACTCTGGGAAGGGTTTGCTGTCCCAAAGCCGCTGTGACAGCGAGACTGACTGGTCACAGATCCCAGCTCCAGAGAGCAGGGCTGACAGGCAGCACGGAAATCAGGATGAACTCCTCCATTGGGAGATGCTGATGAGGCAGGGCCCTGCTGAAGGATTCTCCCAGCAGCTTCCCAGTGGGAAAAATGCTCCTTTCAGGAAGCTTTTAATCCCAAATCTCAGAATGGCACAAGAGAGGTCTTTGCTCGTGGTAGGGAAGGACCATCGTGGTCTGTGAGGCTGGAATACAAGGAATAGAATGATTGTGTTAAATTAGAAAGTAAAACAATTATTAGGCCCAGAAATAGAATCCATGGAAAGAGGAGATTTATCAGGAAAAGCAGCGTGCACCTTTTCCAGACCAGTTCTTCCAATCCAATTAGGACAGGACACATGATTGCTGTCTAATTATGGAATTATATGTTAATCTTGATTTAATGCACTTTTGATCCAAAATAATATGAAAGAGACACAGTCAGCCCTGCAAGGTGGGAGTGAGGGTGGATTTGGGAGTTTTCCTCTGTTCCCACTGTGGAAGAGCTGGCAGGCTCCAGGTGGAAAACTTCCTTACAAATGCCAGGTTTTGGGAATGGTGGGAGAGGTTATGGTGGGGGCAGGTTTGGCTGCAGCCCCTCTTGCATTTTTGGGGTTGCAAATCCCAATTCCTCTCAGAATTCCCTCCCTGTGACCTGCTGAGCTTTCCCTTTCCAAGTGGATCAAACCCTTGGCTTTGGGCTTCACTCTGAGAGGCAGAAAAAGGAGAGAAGGAGATTATTTGAGATTATTTAAACCCAAAAAGCTGTGGCTGCCTGGATTTGCTCCTTGGCTACTGCAAACAGGCAGTAATCAATTCCTGCTGGTGCAAAACACCAGGAAGCATCCGAGGCATGCAAGTGTAGAAACCTCCCTCATTCCTCATTCCAGCCCCTCTGGAGCCCTGGAGGGCTCTTCAGTGCCCTGTGCTCCGTGTCCTCCTGGTACCTGGCAGTCCCCACATCCTTGGGAAGTGCCTGCAGCCATGTCCCTGGTGTGTCCAGGAAGAATTGTGGTGCCAAATTCAACCCCATTTCACTTCAAACCCCTTCAAATGTGTTTTAAAATCTCCTCTCCTGCAAGCTGCCAACCTTCCATGCATCCCAACCCCTCCCCTATTGATGCTGTATCTCTGCCTCGCTTTGATGCCAGGGCTGGTTCTTCCTCCAAGTCATTTGGTTCATTTTTAGCAACTTCCAAGTTCTCCTGCCAGCCCAGAAAAGTGACATTTCGCTTGCAAACACAGGGAGGTTAAAGCTTTAAATCCCAGAATAATTATAAATGGTTTTGTTGGGA
Source organism: Notiomystis cincta (assembly GCA_013398075.1). Taxonomy (NCBI): domain Eukaryota; kingdom Metazoa; phylum Chordata; class Aves; order Passeriformes; family Notiomystidae; genus Notiomystis; species Notiomystis cincta. The sequence continues at coordinate 18,809 of VZRX01019474.1, read as the reverse complement.
GCATTCCTCCTGGTAACAGATGCAATAAAACATGATTCTGCTACTGGCCTTGGCCCCGTTCTCTTTTAGAATTCCAAATTAATCAAGTTGTTAATGTGGGGTTGAATTCCAAGTGAGACACAGGCGGTGCTTTACAGCTCCTCGGGGGTTTGGGGATCAGCTGGGATGATTCATGCAGAGCTTACCTTGCAGGTTCAGTGCTTAAACACCACCAGACCTAAGCTGTCTGTGCTGGGAACCAACTGGGAACTGCTTCCTTTGGGCTCTGGAGGTCGTTCCCAGCTGGTTCCCAGGGATCCGTGCCCCGGATCAGGAATGTTGGAGGGTGTGACACCGCTGACAGGCTCGGTGGTGTGTGCAGGTCCTGCAGCCTGTCAGCCTCGAGGGTAAGCTCCTATTAGAGGCTTTAATCCAGATCCTGGAGCTTGCTGTCATTATGGATTGTCCTCCCAGCACTCCACAGCAACAAGGGAAATGTGATAACATTTCCCCGTGCGAGATAAGGGCCCATGTCAGCCCACCCAGCGGTGAGTGAGCCCTCCCTGCCTCCCAGCCCCCCCCTCAGGCCATTTTTGGGGAGCCAGCATGAAATATTTCTGCTGAAAAGCCCCAGTTCAGCCTGACTTTGGTCTGTGCCTCATCAAAGGCACCGGCATTGCAGGTGTTGCTGCTCAGAGAGGGGATGTGGAAAGCCCTTTTCAAAGCCAGAGAGCTTTGCTAAGCTAAGCTCGTTTTTTAGGCTCAGCTTTTCCTGTTTTGAGCTTGAACTTCACATGACTGTAGCGTAAGCAGAAAAACCAGGAGGGGGGGAAATCAGTGGGGAAGATGAAGTTGGATTTTCCGGGTGTTTGGTGGACAAACGGCTGCGAGCTCTGCTCGCTGGTCTCCATCCCAGTGGAACATCTGGAGCAAACAGCTGGTTCTGCTTTGCTGCTCTGCAAAAGGGGTTTTTATCCTTTGGTTTGTGCTGGAAGCTGAGCTGCTCCCACCCAGCCCCGAGCTGCTTTCTGTTGGCTACGACCTCATTTGTCACTTCTCCAAGTCAGCCCTAATATAGAGAAATCCCGGTGGCTTTTCCCCACTTGGCCAGGAGAAGATCCACTGCCCGTTATGGAGCTGGGTTCCACTTTGGGTGTCTTCCCAGAACCTCTTAGAGCAGTCTCAGGCTGATGAGTGCCCTGGAAAAGGATTTGATGACATCCCCTCCTTGCCTCTCTTGCAGTGTGTGCTGTATTTATGGAGTTTAAAGATAAATCATCCCAAAACATTGTTCCTCCTTCGAGGGAACCACGAGTGCAGGCACCTCACAGAATACTTCACCTTCAAGCAGGAATGTAAGTATCAGCAGTGGGAGAAGGATTTGAATCCATTTAAATAATACATTTTTAAATATATATTTTTTTTAAAAAAAAAAGGTGTTGTGAGAAGGCGTGGGCTTCAATTTTTGTGCCTCTGAGTGGTAACAGAGCTGTAAAAACCTGTTGTCTTGTTTTCCTGCTCTTCTGTTTCAACCCCAGCTATAAAAAAATACCCCAAACCCCAAATCTCTGAAGTTCTGCTGAGCACCAAATGTGGCCCTTTTGCTTTCAAAGGCTGAGCGTGGATGGAAGGAACGGGAACACTTCTCCCCTGATGAGCCAGGCACACACATCCTCCCCTCCCCTCCCTGACTTCCAGGCCCAGCAACGTGTAATCAGTGCCAAAAGACTTCCAGCTCCAGATTGTGCAGCTGGGATCAGTGATTGCAGTGGGGGACGGGGGAAGGATCTGCTCCTCCCTGTTTGCACTGGGGAGGATCATTTACCTTTCAGATCGGCGCAGTTGGGAAGATGGGTTTGTGCACAGCATTTGAATGTTTTGAAAGCAGTGATGAGGGAAGGTCAGGGAGTGATGGATGACTGTCATTCCAAGCAGGAAAAGGGGTAGAGAACAGCAGTGCAAAGCTCCTTTAGGGAATTCTTGCTCAAGGAGCCGACCTCAAGAGATATTTCTGGGCAAGGCACGAGTCCAGTTCTATCCCATCAACTCTGGGTGCTGTTGGATGGGGAAAGGCTCAGAAGGGATGAGGCCCTGTTCTGTTTGCTCAGGAATGAGCTGGAAAACACCTCCCAGCTGCCTGCTGGATGCTGTAACCATCACAGGTGAGCTCCTGGTGAGCTGGGCCCAGTCTGATCCAGGTGATGGGGTTGGATGTTCTCCCATTTGGAAAACAGGAGGTGCTGCCTTTCCCCTTCCCTGAGAACACCCGTTAGTTTCTCTTGAAATAAGGACATTTCTGAGCATATTTGAGCCAAACTGCTTTGGAAAGGCCGTGGTGTCCCTGTTTATGTTTGGGAACATCCTGTTCCCCTCTGCCCAGGTGAGCATTGTCATCCCTGGAAGATCCAGTGGGAAGATCCATTCCTGAGGGCAAACCCTGCCTCCCAGCACCTGTGTCCAGCTGGAAAGGCAATCCTGCCCTCAGTGGCTGTGTGATGCTGCTGTGCCAAATCCAGCAGTAAAGATGAGTCCAGAGGTGCAGCAGGGCTGTGGGGACATGATGGAGTAGCTTCATCAGCATCCCAAATTTATTCTGTGATCCCAGTTTTCATTATGTGGAAACACCTCCGCTCCTCTGTGCTGATCTCAGTGCAAGTGTTCTAGAAAACAGCTTGAAGGGAGATGAATATTCTTGTCCAATTCCAGATTAAAAACCCCCAACCTTTTCCTTTCCACATCCAAAAGTTATTTTCCAAGTCAGTATTTTCACAAATACCCAGGTGCAAAGTTTGGTTCTAGGTCAGTATTTTTTCTAATAACAGGTGGAAAGTTTGACTCCAAGTCAGTATTTTTACAAATACACAGGTGAAAGTTTGGTTCTAGCTCAGTATTTTCTCTAATCCACAGATGCAAAGTTGGATTCCAAATCAGTATTTTCAGGAATACACAGGTGCAAAGCTGGATTTTAAGTCAGTATTTTCAGGAACACACAGGTGCAAAGTTTAATTCCAGCTCAGTATTTTCATGAATACCCAGGTGCAGAGTTTGATTCTAAGTCAGTATTTTCCCTCATACACAGTAGAAAGTTGGATTCCAGGTCAGTATTTTCACAGATACCCAGGTGCAAAGCTGGGTTCCAGCTCGATATTTTCCCTAATACAAACATGCAAAGTTTGCTTTGTGACCCCCAGACAGAAACCTTCCATACCTCCTTAGGAGCCAGGTCCTTGAATTTATTGATCAGTGCTTTGCCAATCAGAGCTTGGCTGGATTCCTGCCCGCAGGTCGAATCAAGTACTCGGAGCGAGTGTACGACGCGTGCATGGATACGTTCGACTGTCTTCCTCTTGCTGCCCTCCTCAACCAGCAGTTCCTGTGTGTCCACGGGGGCCTGTCTCCAGAAATCACGTGTCTAGATGACATTAGGAAAGTAAGTCAGCTCCCTGGCCCTCTCCCAGCTCCCCCTGGGTTGGACTCCCCCGTGGCTGTGGGCTTGCAGGGGTGTTTTTCCTGCTCCAGCTCCTGCTGATGTCGTGTCCCCTCTCCAGTTAGACAGGTTTAAGGAGCCTCCAGCCTTTGGTCCGATGTGTGACCTGCTGTGGTCGGATCCCTCGGAGGATTACGGCAACGAGAAAACCCTGGAGCACTTTGCCCACAACACTGTCCGAGGCTGCTCCTATTTCTACAGGTGAGAGGTGTTTTAGGGGGCATTTGTCTCCTCTCACACTCAAATCACTGTTCAGGCCACTCTGTGGGGCTTTGCAGTGTACCCGAAATTCTCCTCACTTGGCTCTAATGCAAAAATTCTTGTTTGTTTTCTGTTCTCCTGAATTATTGAGCTGTCTTTGGATAAGTTACTTTATGAAATTGGGTTCTCAGACAGCAGAGATGTTTCTTTGGGCTGGCAGGGTGCCCTGGGAGTGGTTTTCAGTACCTGCATCTCTAGGAAATAATCTTTCCTTGCTACAAAACAAGGATTTGTGCTGACAGTCCCCTTGTAGGGAGGGTTTAACAGAACCCTTCACCATTAATTTTTGAATGATAAAACAATATTTTGGGGATGCTGGACAGCAGCTGGGTGGTTCCTGCAAGTGGCTGCTCCCTGAACCCGAGACCACCCGTGCTCTGTGCTCTCCTTTGCTCCCTGCTGAGTTCTCCTCTCTTTTTTGTTTTGCAGTTATCCTGCAGTGTGTGAATTTTTGCAGAACAATAGTTTGTTATCCGTAATCCGAGCTCACGAAGCCCAGGATGCTGGGTAAGTGCTGCAGCCCAGGGGCTGGGCAGGGTTTGGGCTGGGCTGGGCAGTGTTTTAACTCCTGCCCTGTTTTCCAGGTACCGAATGTACAGGAAGAGCCAGACCACGGGCTTTCCCTCGTTAATCACAATCTTCTCTGCACCAAATTATTTAGATGTCTATAACAACAAGGGTAAGGCCAGAGCTCTGCTGCTCTTGGGGGGCAGGTCAGGAAATCCCTCTCCCATTCTGCCATCCCAAAATCACAGGATAATTTAAGTCAGAAAGAGCTCCAAGGCCATCGAGTCCAAGCTGTGCCCAGTCCCCACCTTGTCACTGAGTGTCACTTCCAGTCATTCCTTGGACACCTCCAGGGGTGGAGACTCCAAACCTCCCTGGGCAGCCCCTTCCCAGGCCTGACCACCCTTTCCATGGAGAAATTCCTGCTGATGTCCACCCTGCCCCTCCCCTGGCCCAGCCTGAGGCCGTTCCCTCTCCTCCTGTCCCTGTTCTTTGGGAGCAGAGCCCGACCTCCCCTGAGCCCACTCCTGTCAGGGACTTGTGCAGAGCCAAAGGTCCCCCCTGAGCCTCCTTTTTCTGCAGGCTGAGCCCCTTCCCAGCTCCCTCAGCCTCTCCTGGTTCTCCAGCCCCTTCCCAGCTCCCTCAGCCTCTCCTGGTTCTCCAGCCCCTTCCCAGCTCCCTCAGCCTCTCCTGGTTCTCCAGCCCCTTCCCCAGCCCCTCTGGCTCTCAGTGGGGGATCAGAACTGGACACAGCACTTGAGGTACCTCCCCAGTGCCCAGCACAGAGGGACAATCCCAGCCCTGCTCCAGCTGCCACCACACTGGTTTTGATACAAAACCCACACTATTTTTGTACAAACCCCTCTCCTCCAGCCACATTCTTGAGCCTGGAATGAAAGAGAGCTTTGTGTGCTGAGCTGAAGTGGTTGACTTAATGTGTTACTGTGGCAATTAACTGTGGAGTCATAAGGCCTGGAATAAAGCTTTCATTCCCAGCCACGGCACAACAGAGCCCTTTGGATGGATGCTGCCATCCCACAGAAGCTGATAGTGTAGGAAAGCTTTCCACTTCCCTCTGCCCCTAAACCATGGAGATCATGGAGGAATTTTCTCCAGCTGTGGGGGTTTTCACCCCTCACTTTGGATCCTGGCTCTGTTTGAGCTCCACTGTTCTAAGCTGAGAACCAACCTGAGTAAAACAAAAAACTGTGGCTTAAACCTTCTCACTTTAGGGAGTTGGTAGCTTGATCTGACCTGAGTGTTGAAAATGAAGTTTTTTTAATACTGGTACAACTTCCAGAGGGAGCCAGGCTGGGAGAGCTGGGGGTGAGAGAGGAGAAGGCTCCAGGGAAACCTCAGAACTCCTTTTGGGGCCTAAAGGGGCTCCAGGAGATCTGGAGAGGGATTTTGGAGAAGGATTGGCTTCCCACTGCCAGGGTTAGGTGGGATATTGGGAAGGAATTGTTCCCTGTGAGGGTGGGGAGGGTCTGGGATGGAATTCCCGGGGAAGCTGTGGCTGATCCTTAAGATCCCTTCAAATCCAGCCCATTCCAGGGTTCTCTGAGTGGGAAGAGCCCGTGGACATTTGTTCTCTTTGCCTTTTCTCTCCCAGCTGCTGTACTGAAATACGAAAACAACGTCATGAACATCAGGCAGTTCAACTGTTCCCCTCACCCCTACTGGCTTCCAAACTTCATGGATGTCTTCACATGGTCTTTGCCTTTCGTAGGGGAAAAGGGTGAGAGACATTTGGATTTTTATTATTTGTATTTTATTATTTTTATCTGTTGACTGGTCACAATATCCTGAGTGTCAAAATCCTGTCCCACAGTGCTGGGAGAGCATTGCTGCTCCAGGTAGCACAGGAGAGCAGTTCAGGCTCAAGGAAATCTGCATTACTGGGTTAAATTCTTGCAAAAACGGTTGTTGATACCTGTTTGAAAAAAACTTTTACCAATAAAACCCTCCTTTCTTGCTCTTCCTGCATTGCTGGTGGAGCTGATCTCGGGTGCTGTTGCCACACCTCAGAATTTGGAGACATTTCTCTTGGTTTGCAACAGAGGAATTTAAAATTCCTGTTGGCTCCTGGCCCACCAAAAAGGAAGCATTCACTTCAATCCAAGGCTTATTTCGTTCTGAACAAGGCGAGGTAGCTTAACCATATGACCAAGACTTTGCCTCAGCTTTTCACCAGAAGGATTTTTACCTCTCCTGAGGAGCTTAAATTCCACCCCAGTCTTGTTAAGAGGCTTCAACCACACAACTTCCAAAGGGTCTTTTTGACTTTGAGACACCAAAGGTCGGATTCCCCCCCCTCCCCAAATCTGGCCCTTCTCGGAGCCAGGTGGCCGTGGCGCGGGTGGGGATGGGGAGGGGGGACCTGGAGGGAGCTCAGGCTGTTCTNTCTCCAGCCCCTTCCCAGCTCCCTCAGCCTCTCCTGGTTCTCCAGCCCCTTCCCAGCTCCCTCAGCCTCTCCTGGTTCTCCAGCCCCTTCCCCAGCCCCTCTGGCTCTCAGTGGGGGATCAGAACTGGACACAGCACTTGAGGTACCTCCCCAGTGCCCAGCACAGAGGGACAATCCCAGCCCTGCTCCAGCTGCCACCACACTGGTTTTGATACAAAACCCACACTATTTTTGTACAAACCCCTCTCCTCCAGCCACATTCTTGAGCCTGGAATGAAAGAGAGCTTTGTGTGCTGAGCTGAAGTGGTTGACTTAATGTGTTACTGTGGCAATTAACTGTGGAGTCATAAGGCCTGGAATAAAGCTTTCATTCCCAGCCACGGCACAACAGAGCCCTTTGGATGGATGCTGCCATCCCACAGAAGCTGATAGTGTAGGAAAGCTTTCCACTTCCCTCTGCCCCTAAACCATGGAGATCATGGAGGAATTTTCTCCAGCTGTGGGGGTTTTCACCCCTCACTTTGGATCCTGGCTCTGTTTGAGCTCCACTGTTCTAAGCTGAGAACCAACCTGAGTAAAACAAAAAACTGTGGCTTAAACCTTCTCACTTTAGGGAGTTGGTAGCTTGATCTGACCTGAGTGTTGAAAATGAAGTTTTTTTAATACTGGTACAACTTCCAGAGGGAGCCAGGCTGGGAGAGCTGGGGGTGAGAGAGGAGAAGGCTCCAGGGAAACCTCAGAACTCCTTTTGGGGCCTAAAGGGGCTCCAGGAGATCTGGAGAGGGATTTTGGAGAAGGATTGGCTTCCCACTGCCAGGGTTAGGTGGGATATTGGGAAGGAATTGTTCCCTGTGAGGGTGGGGAGGGTCTGGGATGGAATTCCCGGGGAAGCTGTGGCTGATCCTTAAGATCCCTTCAAATCCAGCCCATTCCAGGGTTCTCTGAGTGGGAAGAGCCCGTGGACATTTGTTCTCTTTGCCTTTTCTCTCCCAGCTGCTGTACTGAAATACGAAAACAACGTCATGAACATCAGGCAGTTCAACTGTTCCCCTCACCCCTACTGGCTTCCAAACTTCATGGATGTCTTCACATGGTCTTTGCCTTTCGTAGGGGAAAAGGGTGAGAGACATTTGGATTTTTATTATTTGTATTTTATTATTTTTATCTGTTGACTGGTCACAATATCCTGAGTGTCAAAATCCTGTCCCACAGTGCTGGGAGAGCATTGCTGCTCCAGGTAGCACAGGAGAGCAGTTCAGGCTCAAGGAAATCTGCATTACTGGGTTAAATTCTTGCAAAAACGGTTGTTGATACCTGTTTGAAAAAAACTTTTACCAATAAAACCCTCCTTTCTTGCTCTTCCTGCATTGCTGGTGGAGCTGATCTCGGGTGCTGTTGCCACACCTCAGAATTTGGAGACATTTCTCTTGGTTTGCAACAGAGGAATTTAAAATTCCTGTTGGCTCCTGGCCCACCAAAAAGGAAGCATTCACTTCAATCCAAGGCTTATTTCGTTCTGAACAAGGCGAGGTAGCTTAACCATATGACCAAGACTTTGCCTCAGCTTTTCACCAGAAGGATTTTTACCTCTCCTGAGGAGCTTAAATTCCACCCCAGTCTTGTTAAGAGGCTTCAACCACACAACTTCCAAAGGGTCTTTTTGACTTTGAGACACCAAAGGTCGGATTCCCCCCCCTCCCCAAATCTGGCCCTTCTCGGAGCCAGGTGGCCGTGGCGCGGGTGGGGATGGGGAGGGGGGACCTGGAGGGAGCTCAGGCTGTTCTGCAGGAATGTTGGCACCTCATTCCCCACGTCTGGTTCCTCTGTGATGTGCTTGGCCCTCATCCACCTCCTTGGCAGAAGATGCAACGTGTGTCGTCTGCTCCGGTGCCGCTGCGGTACCAGCAGGCTGTGCCTAAAAGCGTCTTTAGGCTCCCACTTGCAGGGCACAGACGACCTTGAAATCTTTGCCTCGTCCTCCCAGTCCCTCTGTGTGCCCCGGGCCTCTCTGACCTCTCTGTCTGTGCCTCTTGCAGTCACCGAGATGCTCGTGAACATCCTCAACATCTGCTCCGACGACGAGCTGATTTCGGACGGCGACGAGACGTTGGAAGGTAAAACATCCCTGCTGGCACCTGAGAGCAGCGGGGGGAAAGGCTGGGGAAGGTCTTTGATGCCTGAGCAGCACTTGATTTATAGCTGGATGCCCACCCAAGGTCTCCAGTTCCTTTTTGCCCAGCCCTTGTGCAGTTCTGGGTAAGGAACATTATTTTTTCCCTCTCCTTTGCTGTTCAGTCAGGGAGGAATTAAATGACATTCACTGCGACAGACACTTCTTGCCAGCTACTCTGGGAATGGTTTCCTGCTCCTTACACAGGCTGCTGGTTATTTTTTCCCCCAATTCAAAATTTTCTGCACCAGAATATCCACCCAATCTTCTCATCTGTTGCAGTGAACTCCTCTGTAAAGTGGCTTCTCATGTCACCCTCCCTCCCCAAAAATGCTGTTTTTTGGCCCTGGTTTTAAGCCGTGCATGAAGGGGACAAATCAGTGACTGAGCTGACGAGCAGTTTGGATTTTGGGGGGACTCAGGAGCGAGGTGGTGACCTGAGGAAACTGAGGCACAGCTGTGGGGGGCAGCGAGAAGTGGGGCCTGAGCTGCTCCGGCCCCAGGTGGAGACTCTAACCTGCTTCTCCCATTGCATTTCCGTTTTGTTTTTTTGGTTTTTTTTTTGTGTTTTTTTTTTTCTTTCCTCCCTCCCATGAAAATTAAATTTGTTTCTTCTATCTCTGTCTTCATCTACTTGTTTCTTGGTGTCTCCTCTCCCTGAAGATCACTACATTTCAAGCTATCCGAAAGGTACCCAGCTAGAATTTGCTACGAGCTTAATTATCACTGCCTGTGCCACCAGATCCTTGAAGTGGATTTCCAGAGCTGACTAGTGGGGCAGTCTCTTCATCCCTTTTCAGTTTTAACATAAGCTCCATGTGTTTTTTAACCCTTCTGCGTTCCTCCAGGAACTTTGAGAAACGGGGGTCACGTTTCTACCCGATTCTGAATGCAGCCACGTAGTGCATGGCTGAGCCATGGTGCATGTTAGCCCTGGGTTTGGCTTCCCTGTCCTGATGTGTACTGGGCCATGTGAGGAATCTCAGCTGAGAGGAGATGGATTTCTTCCCTCTTTTGACCTGAAGTTTCGGTTTGGTTTCAGCTCCCTCCGTGCTTTGTGGTTTTCTTTTCCCCCTCTCTCCCGTTCGGTCCGTAGAGCGGAAGGGGAGTTCCCCCGGTCCCGTTGTGTCCGTGTGGGGTCAGAGCAGAGCTGCCAGGCTCCAGCCAGCCCTTCCCCGTGCTCCTTGGATGCCAAAGCTGATGCTTGCGTGCCGCTGCGGGCGAGCACAGCGGTGCCCATCAGCCGTCAGACCCCTCTGCGCTCTGCCTTGCAAAGTGTGTCCTCATGGCTGAGTCATTCGTGTCACATCCTGTGTAGTGTGAGCCCACCGAGGAGGCCTCCCCGAGTCCGTGTCCTGTGGTGGTTCTACTCTCTTTAGCCCTCTCGAGTTCCGTGTGCCATCTCGTTGGTGTTGCCATCCTGGTGCCATCCTGATGCCATCCTGATGCCATCCTTCCAGCACCGTTCTCTCTCCGGTGTAGCTGTGAATCTGTAAAACCATGATTTCTTTTCCTGGAGTCAGGCAGGTGCTTCATCCTGACCTTCCCTGGGGAGCAGGAAGCCTCCAACGTGCGGCTCTGTGCTCTTTTCTCTCCCTAAGGTGGGACAACGGTCCGTAAGGAGATCATCAGGAACAAGATCAGAGCCATTGGGAAGATGGCACGGGTCTTCTCGGTTCTTCGGTAAGGATGGGCTGGGCACTGGGCTCACTTTGGGCACTGGGCTTAATCTGGGGACTGGGCTTAATTTGGGCACTGGGCTTAATTTGGGGACTGGGTTTAATCTGGGGACTGGGCTCAGTTTGGGGACCAGGTGTAATTTGGGGACTGGTCTTAATTTGGGGACTGGGCTCACTTTGGGCACTGGGCTTAATTTGGGCACTGGGTTTAATCTGGGGACNCCATGTGTAAGTTGGTGACTGGTCTTAATTTGGGGACTGGGCTCACTTTGGGCACTGGGCTTAATTTGGGCACTGGGTTTAATCTGGGGACTGGGTTTAATCTGGGGACTGGGTTTAATCTGGGGACTAGGCTTAATTTGGGCACTGGTCTTAATTTGGGGACTGGGCTGAATTTGGGGCCAAATTCTCCCAGCTGCAGTTTAAAGGTATGAAAAAAGCATTCAAGCAAGTGATGGAGAATAAAGTATTGTCATAGCATCACTCCAAGAAGGAGATGAGGTTTAATTTGGGGACCAGGCTTAATTTCAGGACTGGGTTTAATTTGGGGACTGGACTTAATTTAGGGACTGGGCTCAATTTGGGAACCACGTTTGATTTGGGAACCGGGTTTAATTTGGGGACTGGGTGTAATTTGGGGACTGGGCTTAATCTGGGGACTGGATGATGGGGCAGCACTGGTTAGGAAAAGAAAAGAAGAGCAAAACATTACAGGAGAGATGTTTTTTCCTGACTCTTTCAGGCCATATTTGCCTGAGAGAAAGTTGTAGCCAGGTAGGGATTGGTGTTTTCTGCCAAAGAAAAGTGACAGATGGGAGGAAACAGCCTCAAGCTGCACCAGGGGAGGTTCAGGTTGGGTATTAGGGAAAATTTCTTCATGGAAAGGGTTGCCAGGAATTGGAATGGGCTGCCCAGGGCTGTGGTGGAGTCCCTGTCCCTGGAGGGGTTTAACAGATGTGTGGCACTTGGGGAGGTGAACAGGGCGGTGGTGCCGGGTTGATGGCCAGACTTGGTGAGCTTGGAAGTCTTTTCCAACCTTAATGGTGCCACAGTTCCCATGATCCATGACTCCCATTTCCACACCACCCACCAGCTCTGCCTGGTCCAGTACAACCAGTGCCCTGCTCAGTGTGTAACTGGTGCTGCCGTTCCCTGCAGGGAGGAGAGCGAGAGCGTGCTGACCCTCAAAGGCCTGACCCCCACAGGTACCCTGCCCCTGGGAGTGCTCTCGGGGGGGAGGCAGACCCTGCAGACCGGTGAGTATCCCTGAGCCCCTCACTCCCCCTGCCCCAGAGCCCCTGCAGCAGCTCTCACAGGCAGCCTGGAGGGTGCCAGGGGACCCCAGTGAGGGTTCAGGCCCGTGGGGAGGAAGGATTCCCAAACAGGAGGAAGCAGAGGTGTAGGTGGGGATGTGGAAAGATGCCAAGATGTCCCCGTGTACCCTCGAGGAAGAAAACCCACAGCACCCTGCCTTAAAGCATGTTTAGTGCTTAATTGTTTGTTTCTGCAACGGTTTTTTATCCTTTATTTCCCTTCTAACGCTGCATGGTGCACATCCTCTGCCTCACCTCGCTGTGCTGCTGCTGTGTGACAGCCTCTGTGTGAATGTGACAGTGACACGGCCTCTGTGTGAATGTGACAGTGACACAGCTGCTTGTTTGTTCTTCGTTAAACCAAACCACTCCCAGTCTGCCCCTGGAAACTCACGAATCCCAGACAAGAGGAAGGTTTAGCCAAAGCAGCCAGGTTCCTCCAGGGTTGGATGGTTCAGAAGAGTCTCCTCTCAGGTTTTGAGGTAGTTCTGGAGGTTTCTTCCCAAACTTTGCTGCCTCCCTCAGCACCTCTGGGAGCAGGACGGAGCGAAGGATCCGATCCTTCCCACTCACAGGGCAGGGAGGTTGGCCGGTGCTCAGGGAATGAGCTATCCCAGAAACGTGTCCCCGGAGGGAATCCTGTAATCCAGTGTTTTAATCCTTCCCTGCCATCGGCCTTTGAAGCTTTGGCCCCTCCCCAGCTTCCCCCTTCCCATGGGCACCGGGGATTTCCTGCAGCTCTCCCCGGGCTGGTGCTGGGGTTGCCTGGATTAAATAGTTCACGAGTCAGAAACGTGTCATCCCGGGGAGGATGCAGCATCACTCCCAAGCTCTTGGATTTCTCTGCCCACAGAGGAGGAGGGATATTTTTTTCCCTTTTTTTATAGAAACCATCACAGCCCCGTCGCCCCAGTTCTGGGAACAGAGCCTGAGTGGGAAGGTGGCTGTTGCAGCAGCTATGTCCCTGTATCCCGACAGCACAGGGTCACACTGTGACGTTCTCCAGCACCTTCCCCTCTCAGGGGGTTCTCTGGGGGGTACCAGGGACCTCCCCTCCCCCAAAAGAAGCCTCTCCCCAGGACAGAACAAACAAGCTGGGCCTTTGCTGCTGCCTTACCCGCCCCGCCCGCCGCCTGCAGGCTCCCCCTGCTCCCCTCGGCACCACCCGGCTTCTCCTGCCCTACTCACCCTCCTTTCCCTGTCCTGACCCCTTCTCCCTCTCCCTTTCCCTGTCCTGACTCCTTCTCCCTCCCCCTTTCCCTGTCCTGACCCCTTCTCCCTCCCACCTTTCCCGTTTTACACATCCCTTCTCACTCCCGGTGAATTTCTGGGAGCCTCGTCTGCTGGATGAGGAGGAGAGGGGGCTGCCCCCCTTTTGGGGTGCCTGTGCACCCCAAAAATAAAAGGGAAACAGGTCTGGAGTGAGGGGGGGGCCTTCCCTTCTGAGCCTCTCCCTGGCCTTTCACGGCAGGGCTTGGCAAAACCAACTGAGAAGAGTCATGGAATCTGGGGCAGAGCTGTGCAGCCGCGGCTCCATCCTTCCTCCGTGGCCTCCCAAGGACCACGTGGCCTCTATATCGTGTTCAAGGCAAAAAAAAACCAGAAAGCTGCTGTTTTGAGGCTAAAATCCGGGGAATCTGCTCAAGGGAAGGGCCTCCTCCCAGATGTTGAGGCAGGGCCTACCAAGCCTTGGACGTTGCTGCAGCAGATTTAGGAAGGGGGACTTTGCTCAGCTCTGTGGTGCCTTGTTGCTTGGTAACACTTTCAGGAGGTGGAGCTGAAGCCAAACTGGATTTGGAGCCTTATTTTTTGTTATAACTCAAGGCACCAGGAGCAGAGCAGCCCAGTACCTGCTGCTTGTCCTTCCCTAGAAAACAGGCTGCCCCTCTCCTTCCCGCTGCTCCAGAACATCCCCTGGGATCCCTTCCCTCACGCAGCTGTGGTGGTGGAGGGTGAATTCCACACCTTGTGAAGGTGGCCTGGAGCCACCCAGCTGGGAGCAGATCCACGGCTTAGTCCGAGGTGATCCCGGTGCACGCAGCAGGAAGCCCTCTCTCTGCTCCTGTGTTCTTCCATCAGATCAATCCAGAGGAAAGGAGACTCCCCCTGAGCCCTTGGGAGTCCCCTTCCCCCCTTCCTCTCCACCTCCTGTCACCTCTTTCTCCCCTCTCGCCACTCGTTTGGCACCACCGGGGCTGGGGGGCCGCGGGCTCTGCGTCGCAGCCATGATGTCGGATCACTCACTGTCACTCTGTTTTTGTTTTTCTTTTTTTTTTTTTTTTTTTTTTTTTTTTTTTTTGTTTTTTTTTTTTTTTTTTTTTTTTTTCA
>VZRX01019473.1:374016-419118 GCA_013398075.1 Notiomystis cincta | reverse complement strand
TCAGCTCCTCACAGCCTGGTAAGACTTCTTCCTTGTTTTTCTTCTTCTCATGCTTGCTCTTTCCATTTCTTCTTTTTTCTGTTGCTGCACCCATCCATCCTTCCCTCCTTTTTTCCATTCAAAAACCACATTCCAGTTCTGCTGCTTACCTCTCTTGTTACTTTGCCTTTGACCAGCCTGCTTCCCTAGTGTAATTCTGGGCCTTTGCACTGGCTCTGCTTGGAATGGAGCTAATTATTGTTCCCAGCAGGTTTCCTAGTGCTGTTTTAGATGTGTGTCCCTGCCAGTGTTGATGGCAGACAAGTGCTTTGGTGATTACTGAAGTGTGCCAGCTCAGCCTCTGGGCCTTCTCTGTTTGTCCTTCTGCCAGCCAAGGAGCAGGCATGGGGTGGTCATGAGGTCCATCAGGGACACAGCAGCATAGCTGGCCCAAAAGCAGCAGCCAAGGACACCCTGCAGACCACACAACATGATGCTGAGCTGCAGAGTCAGAGAGTAGGGCAGTTACTCCCCCCTAGCCAGTGCTTGGAGACTGGGTGGATATTGGTGAGAGGTGGGTTATGGTGAGCGACTGCCTTTGCATCTCATAGGTGGATCTTAATTTCTTTTTTAGTTTCTTCACTTCAGAAAACTCTCTCTCTCTGGACATGTGTGGGTGCTCCTGCTTTGGCTTTTCTGATTCTCTCCCCTATGTCAATCAGGGGAGTGAGGAAGTGACCAGGTGGGCATCCTCAATTTTACCTCTGCCTTCCTCCTGACAGCCTTCACCCATGAACACTCAACTGTGCCACACATTGGGCCACACCTGACCACGCACAGGACCACGGCCACCACCTCCCTCAGCAGCACCTCCAAGACCTCTGTCTCTGCTGGCAGCAGCCCACTGAGCAGCACAGAAGTGCCTCTGGAATCCTCTCCACATCCCAGCTCTCCAGCTGCCCCCAGCAGCCCACTCAGCACTCGGCTGCCATCAGCTGCCACGTCACCATTCTCTTCTCCTTTGGCCCCAACAGTCAGCACAATTTCTGTGCCTACACCCCTCACTACTTCCACATTTAGGTCTGCTGAGAGCACCACACATTCTTACTTCCAAAACACCACATCGACTCCATATGGCAAAACCTCTTCTGTAGCTGTCTCTAGCAGTACCTCTGCCCACTCCAGTCCACTGTTGATCCCAACTGTTTTATCTACAACCATTACCTTTGCTCCCCATGTTATCACTACGGCTTCTACAGAGCCAGTTGAAAGGAGTTCCCTGCAAACAACAACCCTGACCACTGCCCACACAACATCATCTGCTCCTCTCACCTCTGGACTTTCAACATCCCTGTCCTCTGTTGTGCCATCAGCAGTGCCACATGGTAATGTATCTCTGAATTATTTCCTTTATTATGGCTTTGGCTTTTAAAGCCTTTTTTTTGACGAGTATATTTTTTTCTTTACATATCCTTTGGCTGTGATCCTGTTTGTACCCATTGGCTCCATCTTTTCTTTTTGCCCTTTCTGCAATTATTTTTTGTAAAGCTGTTGTCTGATGTCTTAGATTTCCTAAAGGTTCCCAGCTATTCAATATCTTAAATATTAAGAAATGTGAGTTCAAGAGTCTGATAGGATGCACTTCAGCAGAGCCACAGAACCCTTATTCTCTTGTCTTCAATGGCAGTTTAAGAAACCTCTTATTGGGACAGGCTATCCCCTCATTACCCTGCAGCCTTCCTGTTAGCTCTCATATGCTCTGCACACTTGGCCATATAGATCCAGCATCTCAGTGTACTGCCCAGTTAGTAGCTGTCTTATTTTATTTTTCAGTTAAAAAATCCCAAAGTCTGTAGTCTAATGCTACCACACTAACTGAGCCTCCCCTGCAATAATGATGTTCAATAATCTATAACCTTTCTCTCAGCAGGGAACCTGACTGTGCTTAAAAGACCATTGTGCAGGATCAGGTGTGAGTGGTGCATGAATTGCCTTCATAGTTTTCAACAACTTTGTTCTCCTTACCAGAAACTTCACACACCATCTCCCAATTCCTTGGAAAACCTGTGTTTTCAGTCAGCTCTCTGCTTCATAAAGTGCTTAGTGTGGTGCTTCAAGGCAGGAGAAAACCTGACACATATAACTGTTACCTAACATGTGGCATTAAACATTCTCCCTAGTAAGGCAAGTTGTAAACTTCTGGCTGCCTATAAATAAATATATCCTTAAAATGAGTAAATTAAGCAATTTTCACGTAAGTAAAGTCTGTGAACCAGAAATAATTCTACCAGAATGAGCCAACTGGTTGTCATCTTTGCATCTTTGTATTCTCAGCAGAGGATTAGTTTTTCCATGCTGGACTGAATGTGCACTATATTCTTAACAGGACTTTTTTCTCATTTGTAATCCCAGCAACTTCTGTTTTCTTAGAAGAGAACTTTGCTCTTTCCTTTTGTTGTCCTCTAGGGTAAGCCTCTCTTGCAACTTCAGTGCCCAGTTTAACACCACCTCTTGCTGTGTTACTCACTTGTGACTTGTTAATTATCTCATGGAGTAAGCATGGGTTTCCATGAAACCAAACATGGAGACTTTTGGCATCTAACAAAGGTCACTCAAGAAGACCAAGATAAATTATAGCAGATTTTTTTTCTCTTTACATTTGACAGAGCATTGTAGAGAAGTTGAATATACAGAAGAAGTAACTTACAAAGGCTGTTCCACCAATGTGACTCTGAGCCGATGTGAGGGATCATGTCCATCTTCAACAAAGTAAGGATACCTGAGACTGTACAGTACTAAAGTTGTTTGGCCTATCTGGTCATCTGTAAGTAGGGAAATTTATGAACTGCTGCTCCTTTATAATTCAGGGAGGAAAATGAGGTTAGAATCCACCCAGCAATATACAATGTTACTGCAAAAACCAGTTAATAGAAACAATAAGGTCATTTATTACACAGGGATTTACATCTAATCAAAGAAAGTCATCTCACTTCCTTAAGTTTTTGTTTTGTTTAAAAAAAAAGGCCAGACATCAATGCTGCAGGTTAGGAGGGCTTTTTAAAGATTGAGAAGGTGGTTTAGACTACAAATACCTATTTCAAATAGCTAAGACAGTAAAATAAGAAACTGTATCTAAGGTAAGTACTGTCACTTCAGTTGCCTTGTAACATTCTCCTAAGTGCAGTTCAGGTATATTTTATAATTACAAGGGTGCTGTCTGAGCCTCTACAGTTCTGCTGCCCATCAGGAGAATCTGACAGGATCAAGGCTTCAATACAAGTAAACAGTGCAGCACTACAGAGTTCACAGTTATTGGAAAAAAAGTTACATTCCCAACAGTCCAAGCCAATACCATGTTCAAGAATGGAAAGCATTGAAAGGTTTTGCTTTTGCAAGAGCTAATCTAAATTAATCCTGATGCTAAAAGCTGTCCCCTTTAAAGCCCATTCAAGTGCCTCCACATTCTGAAGTCTGACTGACCTTGTATCCTGAGAGTTGACAAAAGAGCTGTGAAATTTTAAGAGTTAAGGTTTGTCTCAATTGCTAAGAAAGTTGTGGTTAAAACCCAGTTTTAACTGAAACCAAGAAAATTTTTCACTGCTTCAAAAGAGGTTTTTCCAGACACTATTTTTTCCTTAACTCTCTTTTTCCTGTACCTGTTACCAGTAGTTTCCCACAGACAAAGGGAAAGGCAGAAGCCAGTCCAGCTGAACACGGTCAGGATTCAACAGCTTAAGAACTGCAGTACTAGAAGGACAGACTCAAATCCTTACCTGCCTATTCAAGCTCTCACTTCACCTACCTGTGCTCTGTTACTGTGAATTCAGCAATTATGTGCAAGTCTTCTACCTTGTTAGGTGACCTCACAGCCCAGAACTGACATCATACAGCCACCACCTCAGATTCCAGCACTAAATGTTCAGAGGGAGAAAGGGGTTTTCCTTCCTCTGTGAACTGCAAAAGGAACACACACAATTTAGCCACCTGCAAAAGATACCTTTTGTAAGCTGTAAGTAGTCCAGTGCACCCCTTTAACAAATTTAATCCCTAGTTACTTCACAAATACTGAGAAGGGCAAAAAGAGACCAGGGGAATGAAATCCTATTAGTTTTCCAGTGAGGTCTGAGGCCTAACAGATGATGAAATCAGAGAACCACAGACTGTCCTGAGTTGGACAGGACCCCCAAGGATCGAGTCCATCCTGTTCTAAAAAGGAAGACAGCAGCTCAGTACACCTGCATCATAACTTCAAAGAGAGTCATTTCCTGCACTGTCTATAGTCCTGCAGATGACAGAACCATTCAATGGAGGGATGTGCTTTCCTCTAAAAAAAATTCACATACTTGCAAAGCTGTGAGGCTAAAATGCTGTAAAGAAATGCCAACTGATTCTCCCTCCCTTCTGCACAGGCTGGATGTTGAGAAGATGACGGTCACCACAGCATGTGGCTGCTGCAGGCCACTTGAACTTCTTAAGAAGCAATTCCAACTACCATGCCAAGACCCAGATAACCCTGGAAAAAGGCTCACCACAGAAATAATTGTATTTAGTGGCTGTGTTTGTAACTTGGACAGTTGCACACACTAGCCAGACCTGATGGCTGCAGATTTTTTGTAACTAAACTGATCACAAGTTAATCCTTCCACAGATCATTGCTGGGTTCTCTTGTACTGGTTACACAGGACAGCCCTGCTGTCAGGCTGCCTGGGCTACCAGTGGAGTCACCAGATAAATTACTCCTGATCAGGAACAGGATGGGGTGCAGAGGAGGAAAAAAAGAAGAGGTACAGGGTGGGGAGCAGGAAGGAAGACAAGAAACTGTTGGCCTTGCTCAGGGTGATTTATTTAACCAGAGCTAAAACCTGGCCTGTTTTACACTGTGCAGTAACAGAAATTCAATGTTCAAATAAAGTAGAAGGAACTGAAGTTGCTAATGTCTTTCTCCTTATTTGACCAAGTATTTTAACTGAAAAAAAGCCTATTAGGTTCACTACAGTCAAACTTGAACCTTGGAAGAGTCCACTGCTGCAGTGGGAGAAGTGATCTGTTCCCTCTCCTCTGAAGGTGGACACAGCACTTGTGCTCATCATCCACACAGGACAGGGTTGGAAAGCAGGGTGCTACATGTCCCAGAGGTGAACTGTGAGGTTTCCACAAGCACCCTTAGTGTGATGGGACAGTTCTGGAAACAGAACTAACACATGGAGCAGCTTTGGGATAAAGCAGGAAGTCGAGGGCACCTCTGCAAGAAATCAAAGTCCACAGGCATCTACCAAGACACAAGTAGTTCACTCAGAAGCAATTTCTGCTTGCTCCCACTCTAGAAAATATTTCTTTGCAAGTCATTTAAGAAAAAGCTGTATGATGGCACAAAAGCTCAGAGTGCCCTTTTTTCCCTTTTAGCAAGTGTAACAGAAGAATCTGAAGCATACATTTAAAACTAAAATGAGGTTATTTAGCAGTTTAGGTACTCTTCTACAGTGAGATCAACTTTGCATACAATACAGCTGTGTGCTACGTACCCTGCCCCATCCTTACAGCAGTTTACTGCAGCAGGTGCTGCTCATGTACTTACTGCTGTTAAACACTCTGGGGAGAAAGATTTTACATCTGGGGCTTTTTAAAAATAGATTATTTGTAACTTGTGACCAAACAAGAACAAAATCAAACTCCCTCACTGGAGGAGCAGAGATCAGGTAAGACTCCAGAGAACAGAACCCACCAGTACTTCTCATTAAAGAACCACAGCAATTGTTTTCCACAACAACCCTTCCATGAGAATATTTTACACCTTCATGCCCCCAAACAAAAAAAGGACAGTTTCATCACTGTTCTAATCATTTATTTAATCTTAATACGTTCTTCTGATGAATATAGTCTAATATATAGTCTTCTATATGAAAATTCTCCACTTAATTTGACAGAACTTTGTTTTATACAAATAAGACAATCACCATAAATGTTACATACTGGAGTGTAGGTCAAGAATGAACATATGCTACCTGTTTTGCTATTCAGTTATTTTCACATGTCAATGCCTGAAAATACTGCACTTAAAAACAATAACACTGTTTACTGCAGAAATTACTTTGTCTGCTTGACAGGATACATCACTGGTAAGTTAACCATCATTCACAAAAAAAAATAAAATCAAGTATTTGTCTTTAATTTGTTCACTTTTCTGCTCATGGCTTCATTGAGCTGACATTTAATACAAAGAGTGAACAGTCATAAGCTTAACACAGTCACCACTGAAAAGACAGTTTCCCTTACCCCCCCTCCTTCCCACATTTTAATGCACATTTTAGCACAGCTTGAACCAAAGCAAAGTGAAATAAAGTAGTGCAGTGTCTCAAGGTGTCCTTTAATGAGGGCACAGAACAGTTTTCAGGGGGACAGATATACAACAGGATTTGGAAAATACAAAAGAGAAGCTCCTCCTCTGTCTTTGCTAAGACTCCCTTTAGGTCAGCACATCAGATTGTAACAGAGCAGCCAAGAGCATGGTTAACATAACAGGACTTCTACTGAGACACAGAGCTTCGAGAGGCCAAAACAAAAGGTACTCCATCAGTATTTGCCAACCTCACTGCAGAAACTGCTCACCAAGATTTTCAATGACAATATTTATTCATAAAGAGTCTGAAGTAAGAAGAATTTGAAAGGCCTTAAAAGGGACCAATTGTTCAAGAGAACTTGCAGAAAGAGCAGGCCTTTAGCCCAATTTTCAGCCTTAATATCCATAGTTACCAGCCATTTCTGGAAAAAGAAAACATATCCCCCAAAATCCACACATCACAGCCAAACCTTTGTTCCTCATTTTTCACTTTTACTCAAGTACAGGCAGGAGCTTTCAGCCAAACCAAGTGATAATCTCCCAGTTCCATCATTTAAACTCAAAGCACTGAAGACAAAAAGCAAGGCACACTCAGTCATGGAGAATCCTGTCCCCTGCTGAGCACTGGGCAGCATGACACCAGCCTCATCTCAGTGTGTTCTCACAATCACCACCAGGACTCCACACCTTCACTGGGCACTCTTGTCTGTGTTGTGACACAGCAGTCACAGGCTTCCTTTCAAGGACCTTGAGGAAATCTTGACCTGAGGTTCCCTTCTCCTGTCAGCAGGAGCTGGTTTTGTTCACCATGATCTGGAGCTCTCGCTGACAACCAGCCCAGGGTTTCTAACTGGGCCACCTCAGCTGCCTTGGTTGAGGAGCCTCTGTTGCACCTCAAAGCTTGAGGAGCGTGAGCCCAAATTTGTCCACTGACTTCTGCAGAGAGGCTGCAAAGAGTTTGATGTGAAACAAGGTACAAAGACTTTGGCTGTAAAAACCACTAGAAAAGCTGAACATTTTTGGGTCTTCTACTTTGAGTTTCAACAGAAGTTTTGTACACCATGTTGGACATTTTACCACTGACAGGAAGGAAACTGCTTAGACATCAGTTATTCAACCTCTTGAGTCTGAACATTAATGTACACTGGGGAAAAAATATTGATTAAAATTATATTTTCATCTAAGAGTGCATGCCTTACAGCCTTTCAAGGGCCCATTTTCCCCCCTTCTTTTATACAATACTAGACTCTGCAGTTAATTGTATCACATCATTAGGACTATTACTTGTGAAGTCTGATGGCAAACAGAAAAAACATAAAACAGAATATTTAACTTCACTGAGTAACAACAAACAAGTATATACTCATTCACCCCCTACCAGAGAAGCTCATCTCATTAATGGAGATAAGCAGAAGGATTAAGCATAGCTTTTGTGTTCAATCCAAAGATGAGAAAACATTAAGATGTAAAATACTACAGGATCAATATTTTCAAGACTCTGGTCCTGTGGCATCTTTCAAATACAAAGATTGGTGACACAACATAAATGTTCACTTTAATCAGATTCAAACACGTCTTCAAATCTGCCCTTCCATCCAGTAGACAACTTGTGGCAATGTTCAACTTTACAAAGTCTTGACTCTACATTAACATGGGAATTAACCTTCCTGAGCAGCAGTACAATGGTTTCTTTCAGCTCAGAGCAGAGGAAGTATCTCTTAAAGGTACTGAAGCAGAAGGTTTTTGAGCTATTTTTAGCTAAAATCCTTGATTGCCACAACTAAAACAATTTCCCTTCAACAAGTTTAAAAGCCTGACCTCTGCAAAAAAAGGAGCAAAAGACAGCCCTCCCACCCTTTGTGTAACACACTAAAAGCCATTTTTAATGGAAAAAGTCACTTCTCTGTACTGTACACTTTATAGTCTTAATTTCAAACAAGGGTCAAGTCCTATTAAGGCAGGGAGCTGGTATTGGTTAACATTGCAGTACTCAGACAGTGATGTACAAGACATTTATTTGCAGTATGATGACAGTGATATAAATGGAAAAACCAAAACTGACATGGTTAATATTAAAACTGTTCTGACAGCAATTCACATAATCTCTGAGATACAGCTTCTTTACTTGTTCGTAGTGTGAGCCTATACATCTGAAAAAGAACATAAAATATAACTTTTTAAACACAGTTTGACATTAAATGAATGCACAGTCAACAGTGAAAACTAAGTTACCTCTTACTTGCTTTGTGAGCTTTGGTAGGAAAAAGACCTCAAACTAAAACACTCAGAGGCAGCAAGCAACCAAGTAACACAGCTTTTTCAAACCACTGGCTGAAGCAATGCTGTCTGCAAACCCTTGCTGAGAATTCCTGTAACTCAGGCAGGTTTTGGCTTTAATAGAAGGGTGTCATCCAGAATTTCTGTTAATGCTGTGGAAAAGTCTAAAGACCCTGTACAACCACTTCTTTGGGAAACAGAAGACACAACCACCCAAACCTTATTTTTAATTCTTAGTTAACTTTGATAACACCTCTATCAAAAAAGCTTTAGTAAAAACATTCTTAACGTTGTGCTCCTTGCTTATGCTTTCTCTTGTAGCCAACTGCTCTTTCACTAATTTAAAATAGCAAAAGGAAGCATGCTTGATCTGGTCCCAGGTGCACAAGACAGTCTGGAATATTACAGTGATCTCTTCCAAGAGGAAAGAGAACTGCTCTGAAGAAGCAGCTTACCCAGCTGGGCCAGGACCAGCTGCTACAATTTAATTTCTTGTTGCAGTCTGCAGTCATAAGCAGCTCTTGCAATAGTGATTTTTAAATATCTTAAGGAGTTTCAGATACACAGAGATACTTAGTTCAAATGGGAACTAGTGTCTAAGCTGGGGACAGTTACACAGTTACCTGTGCCTGGAGGTTGGGTTCGAGGCGCAGCAAGCATCCAATCTGAGTAGTTTTTGTGTGTATGATACCAGCACCAACAAAGTTAGCAGGATTGGGATCCACCTCCTCAAGCAGGGCTGATCCAAAGCCAATTATCTATGAAAGAAACCCAGGACATTTAGATATGGGGGGAGGAGGATACGAATACAAAGTATACCAAAACAGTCACAACCAAATAGAAAAACAAGAAGGAAATGAATTTTTAAGTGTTCAAGACAAATTCATTACCACAAATTTTTGAAGGCTGACCCTGATAAATGAGCTGTTCCTGTAAAGAAGGCTCTTCTCAAAAGCAACTGAGAAGCAAGTTAAGATTTAACATCAGTCTCCCCTGGTTTTGATACAGCCATTCCTGTCTTGAACAGTCACTTCTGTTTTGCCTAAAGCAGCCAGTTCTACAAAAAGTCACCTTCCTCTCCCTAACTAGTACCTCGAGTATAAATTAAGGCTTGAACTATCTTCCAGTTCAGTTTTAAGCAGTGAATTGGTGCTTTCTTAAACAGTGTTAAGTCTCCAGCTGCTATTGAAGACTGCATCTAATTCAAACCACAGCCAGAAACTGTCCATTCAACTCAGCATTGCCACAGATCTATCACACAGCATGGACTCTCACTTTCACTGGATGATCCAACTGCCATATAAACAAAAATGCACTGTTTGTTTATACCACATGCTAATTTTGGCTGGGATAGAGTTAATTTTCTTCATAGCAGCTGGTATGGGGCTGTGTTTAGGATCTGTGCTGAAAACAGTTGATAACACAGGGATGTTTTAGTTATCACTAAGCAGGGGTTACACAAAGCCCAGGCCTTTTCTGCTCCTCACCCCACCAGTGAGGAGCACAAGGAGTTGGCACAGGACACAGTCAGGACAACTGAGCAGTGGGATATTCTATACTGTGTGATGTCCTGGCTCAGCATCTAAAGCTGGGGAAAGAAGGAACAGGAGGATGTGCACAGTGATGACGTTTTGTCTTCCCAAGTAACTGTTACACCTGATGGAGCCCTGCTGCCCTGGGGATGGCCAAACACCTCCCTGCCAGTGGGAAGTACGGAATTAATTCCTTGCTGTGCTTGTGTGCAGTTTTTTCTTTACCTACTAAACTCTCTTTACCTCAACCTACGTGTTTGCTGACTTGCATCACTCTTATTCTCTGTCCCACCCCACTGGGGAGAGTGAGCAAATGGCTGTGTGGAGCTTAGTTGCCAGCTGGGGTTAAAACATGATCTGCATCGACCCTGTCCACTATGAATTAAAAATACCACACCAACACCCACCTTTGCTTTCGTGATCTCTGCATCCATCGGGTGCTTTGCTTTAAAGATATTCTGTACTTCTTGTTTTGGACTGCAAGACGAGGCAAGACAAATAAACGTATTATGAACAGCATTTCCAGTGGCAATTAATTCTACTGGGAGAACTCATGGCTTACAGGATTGAGTATGGGATGAAGCACTGCACCAGCTACATTCACAATGTACTTTTCTCTTCCCTTACCCACCACAAGAGCCCCAAGCCCAAGTAAAAGTCTTACTTGCTCAGCTGCTTCCAACGCTGAAAGAAGTCTTGAGAAGACATCTCTGTTGGCTGGAAAAATTTATTCAGAGTGATGGGTAATTTTACTGAAAGATTTTGAAATGTTCCACCGTACCTGCAGATGGAATAGAAAAACCACAGTCTGTGTGGCAGCTTCAGCAGTGCCTCAGCAGAAATCAACCAAGCTACTGAGGAACTGTTTATGATCAAAATCCATCAACTGCACATGACATTTCTAATATACTGTTTCAATCCACTGTTAAACAAATTTATTTTCTCTGCCTAGATGGCACATGAATTGGCAGAACTGCTAATAAGGTTGTCTCACTTTTAGCATAGGTTTATCCTTCTAGACAGCCCCCAAAGGGGCAAAAATAGATCCCTGTGAAAACATACCAATAAAAACCAGTTTAGACTAGAATAACAGCATGTAGCCCAGGACTCAGGATTTTGTAAAGCTGAGCTGATGTGGAGTGGACAGAACAAGATTCTATTTCTGGTTGCATACACTTCCAGGCCAAGTTATTTGCAGAAATGTTCTTGGTTTCCAGAAGGGAGAAGTTACTGCGTATATTCCTGTCCAGATTTCTTAAGCAAACAGGAAGACTGCTGTTTTATATAGACAGAGACACAGAATTCGTGGAGACATTTTATCAGTAGCTGCTTCTTGACTGTTTGGTTTGGTTGGGGTTTTTAAACCACATTGTTCCAAGTGGATTCTCCCTAGCACCTTAAAGCTTAGATCAAATTTTCAAGCTGTCTATCCAAGAGAGCTTTGTGTGTCCATATTCTACATTTCCATCACAGGCCCATGCCAAATTTAACATCTTGCATCTAATTAATTCACTAACGTTTGAATCCTTTTTTTTACCTGAACTGAATGTTCAGGATTGGAGCTTCCATGAAGTCTGACACACATTCGATGTTCACAACCTGCTGAACCTGTGCACCTCCATCCACTGTGGGGTCAACAGGTTTTGTCTGAAGATTCAGGCGTAGAAAAGTAGTTAAGGAAACAGATCAGTGAAGTGATAATTTAAAAAAAAAAATTCAAATCTTCCAGTACGTTCTATGAGGAATTAGCACTACATTTTCACTCATTCTCTATGCGCTAATGAACATCTAAAGCTCAGTTTTTGTACAAGAAAAGAGTTTGTGGGGGTTTATTTTTTTAATTGTTTGCTGGGGTTTTTTCATACTGATACATGTACAAGCATTAACTCTGAAAATTCTCAGTTAACTGGATATTCTTAAAGAAAGATGCCCTTAAAAAGGTGTGAAGGCACAGAGACTTCACAATAAAAACCACTGGACTATTTTGAACATTGCAGAGATGCCCTGAATCAAACAAGCCTGATTGCTTAGTCTCTCAGAAATCCTAAATTTGCTATACGAAGCAGTAAGGACCAGCCATGAATTAAGAGTTTATTTTAGAGTAAATCATCTTGGCATACATGTATTCCATCTCCATGTCAAGCTTTAGGTTATCTGCTACAGCAGGAGGAGGACACAATTCTGCCTCTGCTCCTTACTTCATGTCAGTGGAGAAAGCTACACTTCAATTATATATTTATTCAGTTTAATTTCTCTTTATTTCAGGAGAAAATTTGTGTTTATAACCAGAGCTTTAAGGAATCTTCCATCCTGCCTCAAGATCTGTTCCTTCTACAAGAACTTTAGAGAGCTTTCAGCCAGTTTCTCATTTCTTCATTTTCAAAGACACTGTGCCTGCATCCAACAGATTTATTATATTGTGCAGCATAAACCACAAAAACCTAGTAACAACAGACACATGCTCTGCATTTAAGGATATTTGACTGCAGGTCATCTGAGCAGATTACTGTTGGAGTAAAACTCAAGAACTGTGTTGATGTCTTATTACCATAGAATATGAACATACGTCCTGGAAAGAGAAGAATGAGACATCAGAATTTTTAGGTGCATATAATTATATTGAATTATTTGTGCTTCAATTCTCTAACATATTTGTCTTTCTACCTTTCTTTAAAATCACTTTTAAAGAACTAAATACAGCTTACATGGTTAATCTTAACAAGACATTCACAGTTCAAAATGCAGTGATTTAACCAAGCCATGAGATCTCTCCTACAATAGCTGTCACACAAGCAGTTAAATCATCAGTGGAAGTCTTTCAGTTGCTGGAGAATTTTACTTTTTATGTTAAAATGCTACTCCACCAACAGTTTTACAGAAAGGGAGAAGCAAACAATTCTACTGCTGGCCTGTGTTCAAGTCCCATCTCTTTCCTAGATGGCTCCAGTATCTTGAGCACTGAATCTGATCTGAAATGTATTGTGTCTCATATCATTACAATAAGCTCTACTACAAGATATAAATTTTCACAAGAATGGTCCTTTATAAACCTGGCTGCACCTGCCATACAAAGAGGCAACAAGAGCTGGAGTGCTGGAGCTTAACACTCCCATTGCATCTCAGTTACCAAAACAAACTAAAAATTTAAGGAAATGAGCCCACACAAAAGCCACACAAAACAGGGATGCACAGTGGGAGTTGTGAAACAATTTAGGCTTTTAATGCTATTTCCCTCTTAACAGCTGAAAAGAGACCTATCTGGAATATGATGCTGGCACTGGGATTGATAATGCAGACAAGCAACCACGGCACAACAGGTCTTACCCAGGTTCTGTCGAAATTCAGACTTCAAGCCAATTTGTAGCAACTGATTTTCAAATAAGACTCCATTATTTTTACACACAAACCTAGGGGAAGAGAGGGAAAACATGTTTTAAATTGAGCCACATTAAACAATATTTAGAACCACAAAATTCAGGGTTTACACAGAGGATGAAGATTGCGGTTAACCTAGAATGCATCAATCTGTGAGAGAGGTCTTTGCAGAAAACTGCAGAGTTAGAAAAGACAATTTTACAACCAGAACCACCACTTGTAGGACACTAAAAGAACTAACATTTTTATTTGATAGAATGTCTGAGAAACTATGAAGGAAACCACAATATGCTATATACACACACACTGTCTAATAAAGGACCAGGCAAAAGATTAGGATTTTTCTTATTAGTCTTGAGAACTTCTGAAACTCATTAGGTTGGTGCAGAATTGAAAAGTCTGAAGCTTTGACTGTTTAAACCTGAAAGAAAAAAAACCCTCCTTGTTTTATCATTTCTGTATACCTAAGCCAACTGAAAGATGTACTTTTTTTCCATTTTGAAAGAGGAAGCCCATTCTCCAGTGATCTCAGTCCCTTCTATCACCCTTCACTTAAAAGTAGAAGAGGTGGTCAGCAAACATCTGCCTTTTGCATACAAGGCACTTAAAACACACTCCCAAATATCAGTACTTTTGACAAGTACTCTGTTTTTTCTTTATTTACAGATAGTTGCAAAAACTTAATATACAACTGGCATTGCCTCATTTTAGAGCAGTGTGTGATAGCACTGACTTGTAAAGGCACTTCTAACCTGTGTATTCATGAGCCTGTCACAAAATCCACAGCATCCACAGAGGTGTTCTAGTCACAAGTCTGACAGTACATGTTTCTCTAGTTTTGCTGGTATTAAGTTAATGAACAATATAGTTTTGCTTTATAACTATATTCTGGAAATTGCCCAGCCTTGCAAGGTTTTAGTATTGCTTACTTGTGAAAAAGCTCATCAGCATCATGCACAGTATCAGCTGGTTCCTCAGAAACTACCTCAGATGAAGCCAGGTCAGGGCTAGTTCAGGCAGCACAAAGGAAGAAAGGCAGTAGCGACAGAGACAGCAGGAGTTAGTAAAGACAGCTTAGAGCTTAGTTACTTCTTTTACCTCCTTCCTCAAAAACGGCACTGCTGAGCTTAATGCACGAGAAATTGATTAGCTGCCCTAGCTCAGTACCCTAGAAAGGTTTTAGGCATTAGGCAATGTTTTCCCCCACTTCTCTCCCCCATCCCACCCGACTGTTAGAAAACAGCAATCCTTCATGAAGACAGGAGACAGCTGAAGGTGTTCAGTAAATGTAAACCTCTTACAGAACCAAGTCCTTTTAGATGTTTAACTGTGACAGCAAAAGTGTTTAAGTTCAAAATCAAAAAGGTAGCTGCATATTAACTGCTACAAAGGTGTGTTTAAAAGCAGAGGCCTCATCAACCTTAAGGACCCTTCTAATTACAGGTGCACAATCAGTTCCTAAAAACACACAGGTATTAAGCACAGGCAAGAGTACACGGGCACACAGAGAATGACTTACCCAAGCAACAGATTAGAAACAAAAGTGACAACAGCACTAAAAAGAGGCAGGAAACTGTAAAAAGCAACTTCTCAGTATCATTAGAGAAGCATTTCATCTACAGACAGACCAAGGAGTTGGGCATTGCTACACTTTACTCTGCAGAAAGAGAAAACTCCTTTTAGGTAACATTTGCTTATGAAGCTACTAGTATTGGTTCCTTTTTTCATCGTCTTAAAAAAAAAAAAGGCATGAACTAGCTTGTGAAGCTTCCTAAAACCCTGGTTTTGTGTTGTATGATCAAGTATCACTGCTGAGCTTCCAAGAGAAACACAGGATCAAGTATTAATCACTGCAAACCTGCAACAACGCATTGCCTGGTATAAAATTTTGATGAAAGTGTCAATGATCCAGGCAGATCAGTTTCCCTGAATTTGTCTTTTATATTAGATGCATTGAAAATTTGTTGTGCCAAAATTCAAAATTTGGTCCTTGACAACAGTATTATGTTCTTGCCCAGTAAGACACCTGATCTGAAAGACATTCCATGATTTTATGCTATCCATTCCCAAAAATTTAGCCAAATAACATCTGAGAGTAGCCACAGTGGCTTTTAACACCAGTGGGGTTAATACCACATTGTACCTACACTACACTTGCTAATGTAATTGTAGTATCAAATTCCCTTTTAAAAAAAAAGAAAACCACTTGTTCTTTATGCCCCTTTTCACACCCCTTTGTGAGACAGTAGCAGAACAACTGAAGTGTATCTTTAAATTCTGGGAAGCAGTATCTCTGGATACAATCCATCTCACTGTTTCAGCAGCTTGCCATAAGTGGACAGACACAAGAATACTTTAACAGAAGAAAATAAGAATAAATGTGTTCGTATCAGGACAGATAACCCCCACTTCAAGATGTATGGAGATGCATAAGCAGCTTAATTTAACAAAGAAGCAAAACCAGCATGAAAACCAGACACTACTGTGTGGCAAATATCCTCAGGTTGAGTACTACAGACTCAGTTTTTCCATTAGAAGAGATAATCAATAAAAACAGCACATCCAGCAGTGTCCAAGAACACCTTCCTTGCAGCAAAACTACCACCCAGAAATGCACTCAATATGCTGGAACAAAACCAAAAGTTATGTATGTTTTTCCTTCAATCCGGTTTTAACAGACAGATTCTCCTTCAAATTCCTTTCAGGGTGACTTAATTACCTCGCAAAGTTGTCATCAGAACCAGGAGCAAGAGGTGCAACTGCAGGTGAATCTGCAAATACATCCACGAGCAGGCTACCAATACAGGTAGCTGGGGGAGCACCTTGATTGGTGACAGGGGCAGGACCCAGACCCAGCAGATCCTCCGATGGAGAAGGAGTAGACTAAGGAAGACAAGACACTTTGGTGTTACACTGCAACAAAACTACAACAAAGCTGTCTCGCTTGCATAGACAACTAAGCTGTGGCAAAGTGCCTCTCCCCACCCCAAAGAAGGTTTGAATGGATGTAAAAGGGTTCACAATGCAGCAGTTACCACGCTGAATTTCAACTTAAGGTCATTTACAGATGTGGTTTTCTTTTTTTCCTCTGAAGAGAGTTATGTCCATCTAACCGTTAAATACAAACAAACCCGAAATTCATCTGTCTAGAATCTGGTTCTGCAGAAGAAAGATGACAAAGATAACAGTTTTTCCCCCCTCTCTTTTCCAGTCAGATTCAAGGGAAAGTAAGTATTGTAGGGAATAACATTCACATGTGTTGCTTTTCTTTCATGAAGAATCCATCAAGAAAGTAAGTGGCTTTTACACAAACCTAAATCACAGGTCATCCCACCATCTTTAAAATTGACTATCAGTTTAATCCTGGGTTTCTGAAACCTAGCAAATCCTAGAAAGAATGTAAACTCAACCAGCAAAAAAAGCAGAGCCTGTAGCCAGTTCAAGCTGCAAACACTAGAGGAAGAGACAAGATATTTAGACTTTTTTTTCCCTCAAACAGAACAAATCAAGCAGCCAGGACATAATCATGCAACAGAGGCTGCATATATGTGCCCAAGTCACATGCAAGAACCAAGCATAGACTGTTAATTAAAATGGTCATGTGTTAGATATTAGCAGCTTCTACTATGTCAGATAATCTGAGGATGAGTCATGAGATGTGTTTGGATGAATCTGAAATCTTGTTTTTGTAAGCCAACTTGAAATTATCATATACTCCATACGGTATCATGAAAAATTCCCTGGCAAAAGACTTGAAGAAGCCAATCATTAGAAACTACTAAAAACAAACCAAGGTTGGACCTCAAATTTCTAGCATTTTTGGTATCTAAACCAGATAAAGCCACTGCTGAAGGTAACACTGTGCAGTTTGTTACATGAAGTGAACTCGTAAAGCAATGCATTATTAACTACCAGCCACCTCAATTTGGCATTCAAAGAAAATTTGGCAACTTTTCTGCTGGAAAGAGATTTCTGTCCAGTCAAAACTGTTGCACTTGGAGTAGCTGCTCTTGTACACTGCAGTGACTAAGTGGTCAAGTATTATGTATTAATAAACTGGGCAGGGAGCATGCTACACTATTTCCTTCTCTAGGTCATCTTCTACTACATCTTAAATCTAATGACAATTTATTCGAGGCATTAAAACCAGGAAGAAGTATTACATTATGGAAAAATTGATCCTACCAGCTTTAATTGATAATAAAATGAGAAGTTTCAGCTCAGAAGAAAAAAAACCTGTGGTCTTGTTTAGCATAACTGAATTCAAATAGTACTGTCAAATAAAAAGTAACAACTTTATATTGATTTAAGGACATCCCTGTGAAGTCAAGTATTGTCCACTTCTATTAAGAACAATAACCCAAACCAAGATGCAAAATAACATGTTAGACAAAACAGAAGAAACAGTGATACTCTGAAATTCAAATGAACTCCTTTTAAATATGTTAATTTTATAATCTCTCCCTCAGTGCAATTTCACCAACAGGGAAATTCACATTTCTAAAGCGAACAGCAATATTTTTGAAGTAACAATGTAAAAGGGATTTTTTTTAGGCTGCAGGCAGTTTGTCCCCACTTAGATAAGATTTCCAAAGGAAAACTGCATCCAAGCATGCAGTGAGGGGAAAGCAGCTGTACATTCCCCTGCTCTATAACAAACATCCACAGCTTTAAGTTTCAGATGAGAGGTTTTAAATCCCCAAAAAGCCACTTTAGGAAACCATTTTTTTCTGACTTGGACATCATCTAAATTAGTGAAATAACATCTTTTAAACTCACAACAGCAGTGGCATTGGCAGGTTCAGCAGTTCCATTCATATCAGCGATCCTCTCCTTTTTGATCTCTTCCAGGTCAGTAACTGTGCCTGGGCCCTTCTTCTTCTTCAGTTTAGCCAAAATAGAAGATTCCCTCTCTGGAAAGGGAGGCATTTCTTCCAACACTGTAGCCTTACCACAGAGGAAAAGAAGTATTAGTTAAACTTCAGAGAAAAAGCAACACCAGCTTCTGAGTCTTTGAAGAGACACACCCTCATAGATTGCATAAAGCAAAAGCAGAAGTAGTTACCCACACAGAAAATTATATGCAGTTTATTGTAGTGAGGGATTGACAGCTTTGTTAAAAGAAAAAATTCTTTAAAGCATTCTGAAGTCCTTCCAAAGCACTTGGTTAAGTGAACAGGAGCGAATCACTTCACTGAAACAGTGACTTTAAATAAAAAAAGGAAAATTTAAATTATTAGATCATAGAAGACCTAAGAGTCCTTAAGTCAGGCAGACCTAGACTTAAACCACAGAGAATACTCAAGCTTCTACGCAGATCTAAACATTTATTAGATGCCAAAACTAAATGTGTCATGTTCTGCTCAGACCTGAAAGCACCAGGTTAAACCACTGAACTTCAAGAGACAAAAAATTACACTTTTCCTGCCCACCATCAAGTAAGTCCTCAAAAAAAAGCCCCAGCCTTTTGAGATCTAAATCCTCTAGGACCCTGCATTATGCCAGCTTTCCCTGGCTTCTCAGCTCCAGATTAACATGTCTTAATGATCATTTGTCCCACTACAGCAGTAACAAATTGGAATCCAGCTCTAAACTGAAGATAACTACAGCAAAATTAGGGAGACTAAAAGAACCAGCACCCACATTGTAATCTTTAATCCTGCACTGAGATTTCTGAGCAGCCAGGTAAGGTTTAGTGGAGTTTAACTTGGTGACATAATAAAGAAAATAAGCCTTTATACCTACCAGTATATCAGTACTAGCAATAGTACTGAGCCTCAAGTACTCAACAGCTCTCTGCTGCAGCTCAACGTCAGCGTTCTTCAGCTGACTGTCACTGCGCAGCACATCTTGAATTGTAGTTTTGATTTCTGGAAACAGGTTCACAAACTTGATGTAGGTAGACAGAAGTAGAGCTCGGGTAGGAACACTACACAGATGAAACTTGGAATGTAGCAAGTTGAACTGGATGAGGGGACTTAAAAGATGGAAGAAAAATTATTTGCTCAGTTTTTGTAGATATGATAATCTTTATTAATACACTATTAGCAAGAGCTGAATAATTAGTTAGCTAGCCTTTAGGAATTAAATTCTTTACAGAAAGATTTTTTTTTTTTACTACTTCAATTCACTATTTAAGAAGGTGTTTTACCTTGATCTTGGATCACCTGCTATCAGATTTCCAAATTCTCCCAAGATGTAGCCACCTACTTTTACGAGATTCTCATGGCATGCTGGAGCTTGAAGGGCCTGTAACACATTAATAATTGTTGATATGTAATGTATGAAAAAAAGATATTTCTTGTCACTTCCATTCCCAGTTTTCTCATCTCCTTTCCTGCAGGAACAGACAGGTCTAGGCACTACAGAGCACTTATGAGAAAAACTTGATGGATGGTGTGATTTCACAGAAGACTCTAATGTGAGTTTACTCAATTAAGAGCACTCTTATGTTCATCTACCAGCACTGGGGACTTTGAGGACAGGCAGAGCTCCTTAAGGCAGAGCTCCCTGTTACATCATGTGGTACTTCCTTAATTCTCAGCTCATTCTGAAAGGGAACTGAAAACAGTTATTCTCACCTCAAAAACAGTCTTTGCTGCATACCCTTGCACATCATCCCTGTTGATGACAATCTGAATAACTCGATACCACACTTCTTCACTGACGTAGTCACCGGCAATGCGAATCAGATTCAGGATGGTGTCCACATACCAGGTGTAATCCACTGCATACTTCTCAGCCAGAATCGCCACCTTCAGAACCTGAGTGCACAAAACAGAGCACAGAGGGTTGGCTAACTCTCACTATGAGCTGTATACACCTGGTGATGCCCCACACTGGCCCAGAAGCCTCAGTTTCAGATGCATGAGCTTGTTGATTTGTTCCCACAGCCAAGGTGACAGAACACTGAAATGCTGTGCCAGAACACACCAGTTGCCAGGCACATATTGCTTTCCCCATAATGCATTCAAATATGTTGTATCTTTGTGGCTTTCCAATTGTGTACCTAAGTGATCAAGAGCAATTTATAGAACATTTTTTGTTTGCTATTAAAATACCATCTGAACTACCACTGAGACAGGATCAAATAGGAAACTGGACACCTCTCAAAAAAAGGTAAAAGGTGGAAACTCAAGATACAAGAGGCAAACAGAGTCACCAAAGCATAGCTAACTTTTTCAGATCAAACTCAGATTCCTGCATCCTGAAGCAAATTATCAGCTTCAGGGGAGACCCCACACAATTTATTATCAGTTGCAGTTACTACTCTTATAAGAACAGGTACAGTATAAGGGAACAGAATGAAATTCACATTGTCTGCCAAGTCAGGGGACACTGTCAACACCAAACAGGACAGTGCAAGAGGTAAATCAACTAACACTGTATTCCACATTCACTTCTCCAACCAAGGAACTTCAGCACCTAACTAAGCTAAATAACTACTGTTTACCATCCTAAAAAGGTTTAAGATGAATATTTCAACTTTTATCCTACTGGTAGGATATCAGGCCTCCTCACTGATTATAAAGGTATTGTTTTTGGGAACCCTTAGACTGAAAATTCTCAGAGTATACACAGTATAAAGTTCTACTGACAAATAAACATGCACACTAAATTTTGATCTTATTAGACAATTGACTAGAGTAGGACCTAACCCTCAGATGTAAATAATGTGTCAGCTCAAGCACTGATAAAATTCATTTTGCTTTCTATGCACTGTCCTGAAATCAAGATCAGCTTTTAAAATTCTCAAGTTTCCAAGGCTCCCCCCTTCCCCCTGGATTAGTTTAACCTAAATTCTTTGCTATTAAACTACAAACTACAGATAAGTAAAACACCAATAGCTTACAATTTCTTCTCTAATGGAATAATCAGCAGTCTCCAGGTAATTGAGCATTTCAGCCACAATCTGCTGGGCATTGCTTCGGTCACACATTGCATACAGGAGATCCACAGCTCTTTGTCGTACACTTACATCTCTTTCAGTCTGCAAAAAGACACAGAGTCCAAAGTCAAGATGATTTCATCTTTGTTTGGAAAGTATATGCAACCTAAGAGATGAAATTTAGTATAATCCACAGTCAAATTTAAAACACATGCATTTGTTTAATTCTTCAGATGCACAATGGACTCACATATACCCTTTATATAAGCTATGAGTTTCTTATGCTATTTCTCACTTTCAGTCACCTAGGAAGAAGAAGTCAGAGGAGACTCAGACAGCTTCCTGCTTTTAAGAAATATCACAAAAATTCAAATCATCAGCTTTTACTTCTGTAGCTTACTTATCCAAATCTGTGCAGGTGCTGAAAGAATAGAGGAGTTTGTACACAACACATCAGTATTACACAGGGTAAGGTGAGAGAATTTGTGGTTCACTATGCACTGAGTAATTGGTACCAGCAATGCACCATAAATGCACCAATAATTGGCTGAAATTGTTAAATTGTTACCAGGCCAATGAGCATTTAGCTGCCTGCAGGTCTAATGTCAGGCATGCCTTGTAACAACTGAAGTCCAGCTAGAACAAATACATACTTTGAACTCAGACAAATGCATAAATATGCTACGGCACAAACCTGGAAGAAAACAAAGCATCTAAATATCCAAGTGTACAAGTAAATCCACATGCAAATCAGTCTCATTCTTTTGACTTCTGTTTTGTTACATAAACATGGCCTGGGAACGTGTCTTTCTGGTTTCTGGTCTTTACAATTCTGCAGTGGAAGCTGATCTGCTCCCCATAAGCTACAGCAAAGGAACAGTGTCCAATACTAGCAAAACAGTAATAAAACTGTCTTCCCACCATTCTCAATTTTGAAATTCCACATTTTTAAACAATTATTCATCTACAATCTACACTTGAGCAGATACCAGTGTTACATGGGACACAGCTACAGGTATCAGATTTACCAGCAAGGTGCAGAAATCGACAAAAGCTGACCTCTGTAATTGCCAGCACAGCAAGATTTTGTTGGATTGAGGTAAAAAACTAAAGCAGACTTTAAAGAATAACTCATTTGGTCCCTAAGTATTATTAACCTTCCTGGGGACGGGGAGCTTGGGGCAGTGGGGGAGAGGGCATTGAGGCAGGGGAGAAGACAACACTCAAACCCAGACCACACACGTCAATATTTACCTTCAATGCATTGATAACTGTTTCTATGTGTGTTTTCACAGCCTCGTGTGAGAATTCAGAGCTGGCAAGCGTGCACATGCTTTCCAGTGCTAGGTAACGCAAATTAGTTTCTCGGTGCTGCAAGAACTGACCTAGCTGGTTACAGGCACGGACTAGTAGGTTTGGCTCACTGCACAGAACAGGAGAGAAAGTGAAAGGGTTAAAAGCAACAGGTTTGAGAACACTCAATACAGAATACTATTTCTGCAGTGGAAATTTCTTAAAATGCCTGGAAGTGTCTGCTATAATGTTTTGCTAGTGAAATGCATAATCAGATACTGTGAGCAAATAATCTCTGTTGGATTAGAGCAGTGGGGTCAATATAAAACATCAAATAAAGAAGCAGCAAAACCCAAAGCAACACAGTTCAATTACACTGCTGTGGTTGTGTTCCAATCTAGCAAGCAACTCCATATTCTTTTCCCCTCCACTCCCTCCCCCATTAAAATCTGATTAACTGTTCAAGACAGAGCATCAGCTTTTCACTTTAAAAAGCCCTCAGCTAACAGAAGTGTTGCCCCAGCTCACCTGTCATGATGTATAATTAAGCTTATTGCCTCAAACAGGACAGCATTCTTCGCATTTGAGTGTTGCACTTTCTTTGACTTTGGTGGCTCCTGGGCTTTGTTGAGGATGGTTTCCAGGCATTCTGTCAGGCGGCCACGAACCGCAGGGTCTTCTGGAGAAGAACAAGCCGTTGGACAACTTCATTTTGCTCCAAACCCTAATCCTTACCTTAGGTTTTCCCCTGGCTAAATCTAAATCAACTAAACTATTTTGAGACACTGAGAACATTTACACTCCCCCAACATACACGTGGGAAGAGAATTCCAAGCCACAGTCCTTTCTGGGTGAGAACAAAAGCCAAACACAATTTGCACTACAGCAAACTTCAAGGCTTTAATCTAGCTGATAGTATTACTGAATGTTTCAAATGGCAGCTGCCAATGATTTGTAAGATGCACACTGGTTAGACATTTTGTTAAAATTAAACACAACATAATTAAAAAGGTCAGGTAGCTTAGAGCTACCAGAAACACTCAAGAGTACAAACCTCAGTATCTTTGCCTTAAGACAATGTGCTTGCACTCCAAGCTATGGTGACACTGCAGTGACTCTTTGAAGCCAGTGTGCTGTATAAGAGAGATGACCACTGCTGTGATTTGTGCATTACCTGGAGGTGGATAGCACTGTAACAGCCTCAGAAGTTTCACAGATAGCCAGGGAGCAGGAACAAAGTAGTATGTGTAGTCCTGAAGGTCTGTTGATGCAGAAGTTACAATCTGTAAAATAAACAGCCAGCATGTCAGCTACTGAAGTTAATTGATTTACAATCATGAAAAGGACCCAAAGAACACTGTAGGTCATCTCTGAGAGAAGCTTAAAACACTGTCACTAACAAAGTCTAGTTCAGTAGATAATTTAGGTGCCAGCTGCCATACTATGAGTATACCATAGGAAATGCCAGTAATAGAAATTCAGTTTTGCAGATACAGCAATCTAGGAAGTCTCTTTTGAAAGCCTACTTGCTTTTTTAAAGAATGAAGACAACCATCCTTTAACATCAAAATATTTAACCAGAAGCTTGACTTTCTTTGTTCCAGCAATTCACAGATTCAGCCAACAGTCTGGTGGCTGCTGATAGGTGAGCCTGCAATTCAAGTACAAGATGCTATGATAGACTAACCTAAAGCAGAAGGACCAACTAACACCTTCAGTAATATCCATACATCAAAGCAAAAGGGAGATAGCATTCACACAAGAGGTTTATATACATAATGAAATGTGATAAGGATTAGATTAGGTTAGCCCTCTTCATAGATTTCTTTTATCCCTTTTATTCTAGGGTAACCATGAGTTTGGCACTAGCTTTGCTCAAAATAATTCTACCTAATTCTTATTGCTCCATTACAGAATAGCCTTGCACTTCCCTCAGCACTCTTGCTTTTAAGTACTAGAAAAAAATCTTCATATTTGAAAAGAAAGTAAACTTCTGTGACCTACAAGTAATTTGGGTGTAAGACTGCATTAAACTGGGTCTAAAATACATTTGTGAAGTAGTAGCCTCCCTATTCCCTGCATCTTCCAAAAGGAGAGTAAAAAAATAAATCAAACAAAACAGTGACATCGGTTTTCCAGCACAGAAATGCTAACTTACAGACATGTCCCTCCACTCCTCCCTGTCCCTGCTTAGCCCTCAACACTCATTTACAGAATATCAAATGCTTATGATTATTAATCTAGCAGCAGCTCAAAAGAAGGCACAGGAAGGCAATTCATCGTGTAAGAAGCTTAGATTAAGTTAAAGCTACAGTCTGCATTTTTGAGGGGTTTGTGCAGAAGTCTGTAGAATCAGTCTTTGATCCAACTATTCTTTGGTATTACAGTAACAAAGTGAGGATTACTACTTGGAGCACAGCAGGGATCAAACCAAGAAAGTTTGGGCAAGCCAATACAGCTTTCTGTCCTGGTAAGCAACAAGCATTGAAACAGGTTTCCTGAAGCACCTACACGAAGTGCCACTGAATCATCTCCACATTTAATGGTACAGTAAACTAATCTGACCCTAGAAAGCTGAACAGGAAGCTAAGCTGATCTAGAAAGCTGAGTAAATTAATCAGCAGTGAATTATTATCAGGGTAATCATTGGACTCACTCTGCTTAATCTAGACACTGCCAAGGAGACTGAAGTCTTAAACTCTTCCGGGTTCTTCTGTGCCAAAGTGGTGATCAGACTTGTAGCTGCAGTAACCACACCCTGGGAAAAAAACAAAACACAAAATAACCCAGGTTCAATTTTGTATCAGCTTACGATGCTGCCCATTAACACCTTTCAATTCAACTGGTTTTTAAGGTACAAAAAATTATGTTTATCCCCATTACAAAACCTTTTATTTGGCTAGCAGCTAGACTAATTACACACCTGGAGAATCCAACAGAATTTTCAACATGATACTGCCATGCTTGCAGAGCATTTTATGCTATTTTTTTGTATTAGCTTTCTCTCATGTTTGGATAGTACATCTAAAATAAGACAGCTGTATTAAAATTAAGCCTGGACACAAATTGTCTTATTATACAAGAGAAGCATGAGCAGAAGAAATTCAATGCAGCAGATCATCCAGGAAAGAATTCTTACAGCCCAACATGAGGGAAGGGCTTTGTTTAACACAAGCACTGGACATTACTACTACTGCAGACTAAAGCTCTCTTATTACTGTTGAAGCACAGATCTTAATGGCCTTATTTTCATAAAGTAACTGGACTGGGGGAAAAAAACAGGGTCTCCTTTCTAAAGCAATAGGGGTTTTTAACCATCAAAGTAAGAATGACATGGACACCACAGGACAAGGAAGTCTAAGCAATGACAAATCAAGTCTTGAATTTTCAGTGCAGATCTAATCTTAAAAGGCCTAGAAAATTAATTACTACACCTATGCAATGTGACTTAGTGTAACAAGGCACAAGACTAATTAATTTAGGAGGAAAACAAGAACTTGTACATACCATTCTTCTATCTCCAGTGAAAAGGTAAACAAAGCTTTATTAAAAATGAATATATATAGCAATTACAAAAGGACAACTCCATCCATTTTATTCCCAGAGCCTGAAGACAACAACCCACTTGCTTGAAAGACTCAAGAAGAAATAAATTCTGTATTTAAGAGCAGAAGTCACATCATTCTCTCTACACACTAGGCCCAAGAAGCATAATGGAGCTGATTTACCAAGTGCTGGTCATTGAGGAGATGCACCACTCTGGATGTCCAGTCTCCCATGGGAACAAGGTCAGGAGAAGTTCTGTATAAACGCAGCAGGCATAAAGCAGCACTTTGCTTCACACTATCCATCGTGTCCCTGCAAGACACACAAACATTTAAAATACAGTGGTTAAGGCACAGCAGTACCTGCAGCACAGCTTTCTGC
Source organism: Notiomystis cincta (assembly GCA_013398075.1). Lineage (NCBI taxonomy): Eukaryota > Metazoa > Chordata > Aves > Passeriformes > Notiomystidae > Notiomystis > Notiomystis cincta. The sequence continues at coordinate 392,510 of VZRX01019473.1, read as the reverse complement.
CAGATCTCACACTGACTCAGCAGCCCTGGCCAGGCTGCATCTTTTCAACAGAAGTTCACTGAAGTCTTCTGATCCTGAAGGATTTGTTCTTCTTAATTTTTCCAGTAAATTTCATTAGTCAAGTTTTCAACTGTTACAGAGGCTACTAGACATATGTAATGATTCTTTACAACTCGAGTGACATTTCACATCTTTTTATGAGAATTGAAAGTTCATCTCATCACAAGAACAAGCTTCATCCAGGCTGACTCAAATCAAACAGTTCAGATACACCATCTTATGAATGTGACCAAAGCTGGATCTCCTGATGGGTCCTACATGTCAGATAGAAATCATCAACTACTCAACAGCTTCAGCACCTACAGCTAGCATGCAAGTTGGCTGTCAGCAAGCACACAACCCACAGATCTATCCCCCTTGCCATCCCTGCTGCTGGTACAGAAAAGGACTATTTTAAGAGTGGCATGCAACTATTCTAGTTCAGTGAACTCCTTTTCACAAAGTAGTTGATTAAGCATTTTGTAGGATGCACAGACAACAGCTATAAAATGTACAGAGCACTACCAGAAAAAGTTTTAAGTGGCAGCTTATAATGCACAATCTTTGTTCAGAAACCTCTATATCCCCAGTAGAAGTTCAGCCCAACTACTCTTCATGAATTTATCAGTTTTCCATGAGATCAAGTTGTATCTAAGTTAAAAAGCAAAAACAAATCCACAAATCTGTTCCTCTGTATTTAATTTATATTTAAGCCAAGAGAGCTACACTAAAGTTGCAAATGTAACCAAAAATGCTCATTCTTGCCCAGGTCACTTGGACATGACAGGCACACATATAAATATATTTTATATATATTATCTCAGAAATGCAGAAGGAATGATACCCTGAAGAGTGATCTAAGAACATAAACACAGCTCAAAGTTTAAACAAGTCTGAAAAAAAGTTGCTGTTCTTTGTCTGTGATTAATGACCCCAAGTGAAAATTCTGGAACTTCTTAAGGTTATCTTATTAAAACCCATGACTCATCACTGCAGTGTTGTCTCCACTATGCTACATGGAGAACAGCACCTGGCAAGGGCAGTGGCCTGACATTTAGAGTATTAACACAGTTCTTACAGCACATCACTTTTTATATTAATGTAAGACGTGATTTGTTATGAAAAGATCCATGCATATTCTAAAACATTTCATATCCTTAAAGGTTTAAATGCACTGCTTGCATTTGGGCATTTAAGTTTCAAAATAAATAAGCCCTGCAGTCACAGGTCCAACTTTACATTGACTTAACTATAGTTTGAGACATTTGCCAGGTCTGTTTAGGCTATACCAAAGTAAGAAAGCTGGTGGTGACTATTTGCCATTTACACAAATTGCTGTTTACAAGGCTAGCAGAGGAAATAAGAAAACTCATAAATCAGTATTATCACATTCTTTATCAAGTCAGTACATTTATATAAGAACTTTAGTTTATAACAAAATTTGTAGGATAAACATCTGTCTAGGTTCATTTATTTCTTTTTTCATCAGGAGAGGTAAGAAAAGTAAAACATACACATTTCAGAGGTATTCAGTACCACAGATTTATCCAAAACAAAAATCAGATCACAAGGCTATGAATGCCTATTCAAGACACCAAAAGCTTAATCTCCATGTAGTTTTACACTCTACAAGCAAGCCCACCCTCAGGCAAGTGAAAGCACCTGCACCTACTGGAACTGTCACTATACTGCAAGCACAGGGCTGTAGAGCCCAAGCACAGATTAAGGTGCTGCAATGGAACCAAGCTGCTGCCAAGTTTATTGGTGTTGTATTTCAAAGAGACACATCATACCTACCCAGCCACAAGAATTTTGGGAATTTCTCCAGCAAATGCTTCTGCCATCTCCCGGCTGCCCACGTTGGCAATGCAGTGCAGAGCAAGGCCCATGAAGGTGGGGTTGCGGCTGGCCAGGTCGTTCTTGATGGCGTTGTTTATGAGGCGAATGAGCTCGCTGTTAGAGTTCACCAGCACAGAGATGAACAGATAGCCCTGTGAGGCACAACAGGGAACATCTATTTCAGCTGACTTCATCTATTGTGGCATTAACAGAAACATGGTTTCTTGGGCACATACAGTTTTCTCCAACACCGTAAGGGCAGAAATGGGTACTCAGAGCAAAGGCTAGAAAGATTAGGTAAATTAAACAAAAATGAGTAAGTTCAGTGTTACCCTAATTATTTGGGCTTAAGTGCTTTCTCAGTCTATTTTCCATATACTGATAAACACAACCTTACCTAGGGACATGGTAAGAGATATTCTGAAAATTAAAAGGTTACTTACCTTTTCATGCAAGACTCGAAACAGCTTCCTAAGACGAGTAATAATTTTATGTGGAGTGCACATTTTAACTTTTACAATTAGTACAAAACTCCCTGTGCACAAAGGTGTTTAGATTTCAGAATCATGGCTAGAGCCAAAATAAGGCTTTAAGCCAGGGGAGGGGGAATGAAGCAAAATTCTTTACAGACTCCACAGCTGAGGCAGGATATCAGACAGACCAGCTTATCTTTTGCAGAGCCCAAGTTACTCACAATTTGTTTCTCTGTGTATCTATTGGAACTGAGCAAGTTTACAGCCTCCATGTGACCAAAGTCAATGTCATGCCCCAGCAGAAAGATGAAGAGCAGTTTGCAGACATATTTTTTCTTACTGTAACCATCCAAAGCCTTGTCACCTGAAAAACAAGGAAACAAACAACAATTAAGTCTATGTTGAGCTTATACCTGGTTACCTGGTGATAATTCCTTCTACTGTTATCTATATCCTAAAGGATGGTCATGGAAGGATGCATGAAATAATGCTACCATCTAGTTCTTGAAGTATCCTGCAGTGTCCTTAGAGTATGTTTTTACTAAGAGGCAGCACATCCGTGTTTGCTCCATTTTGATTTTCCCATTTCTGTTAAGAGCATTCATGTCTTCCATACACGTTCTTCTCTTAAAGCAATTATCAAACCTTTATCTCAGTGAAAGTGTTAACACACTTTTCCAAGTGCACCACTGGAGAGAATTCAGTAGCAACAAGAAAACCCCAGCAAGTTGTTTTAGAGAGATCAGGTGACAATGGTATATCCCAAAGAATCGAAGAAACACATGAAATGAGAATTTTGAAGTTTTTGTAAAATGGAAGTATTCACAAGTGTTCCAGTTTTAGAAGAAAAACACACCCTAAATAGGTTTGGCCATATGTTGCAGTATTGCTGATTTTAGAAGCTTGCAGAAGTGACATGGAACAGTGCAGCTTCCAGCTCATCAGGAGACCATTGCTGTTCCTGAAGGGAAGAGCTACACATGAACATAACACTTTGTGTTACATTCTCTCCCTAGCCAAATCAGGAAATAAAGGGGTATCCAGTAAATCAGGCAAGACTGAATGCTGGATAGTTCAGTCAGGGTAGCAAAATTCTGATATATACTGCTGCCTAAAAGGCTAAATAAGCTCCTTTGCCTCCACTTCCTGGGCCTGGAATAACTGATGTGTCACATCAAGTGAGTATTCCTTTGTGATGGGCAAGTTCAGCCAGACAGCACTGCATACACTAAAGCTTCGGCAGGATATCCCTTACTCATTGCCCTTGCCAATAAAAGGCTCTAAGCTGCATTTTTATTTTATACTTAGCTACCTATTACATAAATCTGAAGTTGAAAAAGAATCTTAATAGTACTTAATAGAAGTTGCTCCTTCCTCCCTCTCATGAACTGATACAGAGGCATGTTAAATTTCCCAGGCCACACGAATCTGTAGCTCTCCTGGATTTCACACTACATTCACAGATCAGATGAAAACCAAGGAGACCTTACCACTCCTAAACTTACAGTCAGTGAAGGAATGAAGACTACCATCTATGTGTGAAGACATGTTAGAGTGAACCAACAGAAAGCATACTGGCCCACTGAAGTACACAATGCTAAAAGGCTGTGTCTACAGGCTGCAAGAATGCATTCTAGGGGTTGCTTTCTATTTTGACCCTAAAAACTTCTTTTATTTAATCTTATTTCAACTGAGATAAATTTAAGCAAACCATTGCTATTGTAATGCAGACAATGATACCCTTCTAATTTGGGTTTTTAGGTACCCATTCATTTTTTTAACTGGCACAGACAGTGCATCAGTTGCCAAAAAAAGATTCACCTTAAAGCTATTTTTGTGCTGTGCAAAGAGGAGTTGTCTTCAGGTCCATACTACAGAAGCCAATATATGTCACATTTTATTTCAATATAGGAAACAGCAGTACTGAAGAGACCCATGGCAGTGAAATCCTGCTACACTGGATCCTGTCAACATCCTCTGACAACAGCCAGCTCTGCAGAAAGCTGCCCAAGTACATGTTTTCTTCAAGCCACTTTTACAGTTTGCTGCCATAAGGCTCTTTTCCTGCCAAATCAGCAAACAAATGTAGGGAATTTTACTTTCCTAGACATCAGAATTACTGTTAGAAGAACCAGAGTGAAACATCCAGTGAGAAATTTTTTTCCCTTCTTTGGAAGTAATATGGCCAGAGGAAAGAGAAGATATTCAACCATGTCTGCCCATCTGCTGTGACCTTCAAACTATGGCTTAAGCAGCAATGGAGTATTCTGCATAAATAGTTCCTGTTATACTTTTTTCCCAATAAAATGGCACTCAAAAGCAGAAGCTTCTTATCCCACCATGGCAGGGAGATGCAGATCAAAGATACCTTTCCTTAGGAGAGGCAAGGAAAAAAACACCAAAACAAAACACAGGCAAAGGCAGTGACAGCTTTAGTTTTCTAATATTTTTTCAGCTGCTTAGGAAAAGTTTCTATAAACTTGTAAGATTTGATTTTAATTGGTCATCTACACGAGATCCAGAAGGAAAAGAAATAATCAGTGAATAAACCAGTGGGGCTTTACACTACCTGGCAACAAAACCCATTCCAACTCCTGACATGCCAGCTATTCTAGGTGACCAGTGAAAGGCACAGGTGATGCTCAATTCCATTAACAGATACAACTACAATTCAAAGAAGAGGGCACTAAATAAGCTGAATCCCTTTTAGTCAGTCATACTCAATAGCCAAGCTCTACATAACTGAGGACTTGCTATGGTATTGGGATAGCATTAATATCATTACTTGCTTCTCTGAGATTCAGATACACCAAAAGACGTCAGCAAGTAGCTTTCACATGAACTTTACCAGAAGTGAAGACACCCCAACCAGTCTCCAAGACTGAATTCCCAGAGGGCCAAGAGGCTGAACTGCAGCTGCCTGTTAGTATACAATCCATCAGCAATATACAAAAGTTAGAAGTATTAAATCCAATCTCTAATATTTTCAAGTATCTCTGGTGTTGACTTTGTGATACCAGAAGGGAAGAGGGAGTACAGAATGCTGCAACCCAACTGCTTAATGAAGAACATAAGCAGATGAAAATATGTATACTTTGAACCACATCAACTTTCACAACAAACTATTTGTCAAAGTTTGGTAATTCCTTCTTTAGGTCTAGGACCCAGCTATTTAAAACATTATATCCTTCCAAGACACCAATATTTTAAGAGCTCAGAATAGCAAGGTCCTTGGATCTCCAGGTATTTGAAGAATTTTTGATAGAAGCTATGCCATACAATCAAGCACAAAACATATCACCATCCTACTAACAAGCAGCTTCCTTCTCCACCATGTAGTATCAAAAAAACTCCATCGTAAAATCAGCTAAATCTTTGTAAAAACACCTTAAACCTGAAACACCTTTTCTGAAGACAGACAAAATGCTATACTGCTTTCAAAGCTCCTGTCACTTGTATACAGAATTGAAGGCAGTGTGACAGTTCTCAGGCAAGCTTATGAACTAGGCCAAGTTACTACTGCTCTTCTTCAAAGTCTTATTAATTCCAAGCAATAACAGAATATTGGGTCTTTTTTTAAATTTTATTATTTAAGTATCTGAGCAATTTGAAAAAAAAAGCACTTCAGTCAAAGGTCTCACAGTAGCTGTCTAACTCCAGCTGTGTTTTGAAGAAGTCTGTGACTCGGATTCTTATTGAAATTTGAACTATTCCTCTCCCTTCCACATCGCATTTAAGAAGGGTTCTGAAGGTTCTATTTTAAACATTAATAACAAGTCTCACTGCTTAAGCATGTGCCAAAATAGTACAGCTTCCCCCAGTCCCAAGCAAACATCCGAGCAAGAGCAGAAGGAAATGTCACATGTGCTGTTATCTTCATTGCAATACACAATCATTTCTTTTAACTCAGCTCATTTTCAAATGCTTTCGGGAACGTTTGCAAGTGCTGCAAATCAAGTCAGCAGAAACAGGAAGGATTCACAATACATGTCAGCAGGTTTTGAGCACAGTGGGCATTTCAATGGCTACTTGCTTTCCCTGAAAAATTTATTAGTTGTTTTGCTAAGAAAGAAATTCTTAACAGCTGATCAACAATGAGCACTATTAAGAAATAATTACTACTTCCACGTTTCTGTGTCTCACCTCCCTAGCATTTCGACACAGAAGTTTTGGTTCCCACTGCTCATACTGATCTTTCACACAGCACTCTGAAAAGGAAGAAATAAGGCAAGAAAGTATTGTAAGACCCTTTGGTTCTCAGGCAGCAGCTTCAAGCTCTAGTGTGGAATATTAGTTAAAAAACAGCACCTGCTTTTCAATCTCACTCAGTGTCCTTAAAAGCCAGTGTGCTGCACTGTTCCTGAGCCTGCTACCAGTCAGAGGGGTCAGGAAAGCAGTTTAGTCCTTGGGATGTTCACTGGGGGTAGATAAGGAAGCCTGACAAGTCTACTCTCACTAGATTTCACATGGCTGATTGCTACCTTAAAATCTTAGCTTTTAAAACCACAGTAATGGCTTTTGCAAAACAGAATGGAAAACACTGTTTCTTTGCTTCCTTCCTACACTGACCTCTGTTCATGCAGTTGGCAGCAATCCAGGGATATACTGTATCAGAAGGCCACTACAAGCTTAGAGGCTAAGAAAAGTGAATTTGATTTTTATGAACATAGCTACACTTTGAGGCAAGATCTGTATTTCAGTGTGAGTGACAGTCCAAGCCCTCTACATCAAACGCTGAGTATTTGTGCCAAACAACCCATATAAATCCATAAACTAGTATTTAGTTACTATACTATTAGCATCAGAACAAGTACTACTAGATCAGACCTAGAACTCAGGTCATATTTGAAGCCTGATTTTACTTCCAACAATTCAGTTTGTCACTGAAGACATTTTATGATTTTACTGTCTGATTGCCTTCACACGTGATCAGAAGATAGTGTGACTAAGCAGGCTCATCTTAAACATAAAGCCTGCCAGGAAAGCAATTTACTGATTTTACTGTTACACAGTTTCAGTTTAAAGCAGGTATTTACAGCCTTATCTGAACTTCCTCCAAAGGGTTACCGTATACTTTGGGACAAGAGAGAAGATTTGCTCAAATATGAAAAACCAAGACAGAAAGAAACCAAGAAAAAATGAGGGGAAAAAAAAGCAGCAATTAACAACTGACATTGGGGCACTTCTGCACAAGCCAAGAAGAAGATACACAAGCATGACTGAAATCTAGCAGCCACTCTTGTAACACAAACCCTACTAAGCAATCAGAACAAAACTAAATTCTAATGCCAGGGCAGGAGAAAAAAACCCAAGTCTGAATCAAGAGAACAAAGTCCCTCTGACTGCAGAAACAGCTTATAGATTTGTGGGCAGCTTCATTAATAAATAAATCCTGCTCTGAGAGATCAAAGTGATAAAACAATTTAATAAACTAGATTTTTTTTTCCCTCCCAAAGCAGTTATTGCTCTTATAGTGAGTCTTCCAGTCTGGCTCAAGCATGGGAGCAAAATCAGCTTACAGTCTGAACATGTAAAACAAAAGGAACACCATCTCTTCACACTGAACTCCTACAACTTCTCCTTTATCACACTCCTGTAGTTTCTCTACTACATTCTTATCTCAGTTAATGCAGAAGCTTTTAAAGCAACTGTCAAGGACACAGTGACCTCAGCAATGGAGCTTCCTCACGCTTAGACAAGAGGCACGGTCACCTGAAGTACAGAGATTCTAAGTTCCTGCTGAGCTTGGTGCACAAAAGCTGGATCAGAACCCAAAGCCATAGCACAAGTTCCATCAGTGCAAGGAAAGTACTGATGTGAAACCTTATCCCAGCCTGTTAAGTACAAGGGTATTTTAAACACCAAGTTACCCAAAGGTAAGGCAGGTATCAGGCTTGACAGCTACTTGCACGTTAGAATAAAAGTAGACATATTAAGGCTCTGTCTGCAACAGTGTAAGAATCCACCTTGCAAGTTACATGGGATGGGCATCCAGGTACTGCAACAGCATGTGCTGAAGCATGCAAAGGTCTAGAGGTGTACCAGACTCCTACACTCATGTCAAGCAAGAACTTATCTGTCAAGAGGTCTTGTTTCTTAGTCAGACCCTTCCCTGATTACAGCCATGCAGCCAGTCCAAAACCTGCACCTCTGGCCAGGCAGGGCCAGTAACTCAGAGCACCAGTATTGACCACAGTTATTTAGCAAGGGACTTCATCTTAAATTCACAATCACACATTTGTCTTAATCCAAACTATTTAAAAATATTTTAAGGTTAGAGCTACATGAAAAGAAACTGGGCTAAACTGAATAATCTCCACTTAGTTTAATCCAAGAATAAAATGCATATGAAGATCTCTTAATTTTCATATAGTCCTTCTGCAGGGAAGAACCACACAACATGAAGTCCATGTGGGACTCCTGCAGCAGAAAGATAATACAGGTATCAGCTCCTCACACTCTCAAGGTCTCAAACAGTTACACAACAAGTTGTCTAAACTCAACTTTTTCCAAACTGTGACATTTATGGTTTTGCTCAGGCTTCATCAAGTTAATGTCTTCAGGTAATTAAAATTTTCCACCCAAAATCCATACAGATTTAGTAATAAAGTAACCATAATGAAGATGAGCTACAAGAAGGTTTAGTCATCTTCCACTCAAGCTACTGAATGAGTACACACTGACTTTTATTCAAAACTATTTAAATAATGCTTAAAGGATGCTACACAAGGTATGCAGGCTAAAGTTATGATACTACTTTGCTGAAAGCACCTCTATTCTCTGATCACTGCCTGATTTATGATTCTACACAGCCAGGGATTCCTATAATAATTCCTCCCCTGCTTCACAAGTTAGCAGAGAAGAATTAACTGTTCATGTACTTCCACCTATTTTTCTAAAAGAAAAATGTAAACACAAAGACATGTGGTGGTTTCTAATTTAGAAGAATTTCTTGAGTGTCTTGCACTGTGGTTAACTTTTGCCTCCTAAGCTGTTGATGCACTCAGGTTTTTAAAGGTCTTCATACACCTTTAAGAGAGGACCAATTAAAATGTAGCAAAGATCATACAAGTTCAGGAAGGTTATTTGTTAATGCATTGAGTATTCCAAACAGATATGCTAGTCTAAGCTAGGACAGCCAACTAAGGCAAATGAATTTCCTACAACTCCAGCAGATTCTGAAGGCACATATATGACCTCCACATTGCAATGCCTTATCTAACTACACACACTACCCTATAACTATTTAAACAGAACTTGTCACAGCCACTACTGTTGTAACTCCATTTAAAACCATCCCAACTGAATCTTTAAAATTTGAAAACATACACAACTTGAATACAGCTAACAGCACGAATTTTACCTTGTGTTGTTTCAAAGTTAATTGCTGCCTCTTGGAATTAGTTACTGCATATCCTTTGTTTCATATGAGTAATCTGTACTGCTGTTGCTTGTGGTCAAGATGTATAGCTTCAGCAATTACCCATTTTAATCTTAATTCTGCTAGAAGCCAGCCTAACCCATTACTTCTATCAAGGGTTCAGGGCTGAAAAGGGGGGAAAGGAAGAAAGTTTAAAAAGATTCCGTTTTACTAGAAATAATCACATCCACCCATGTTCCTTCTAACTATTCACAGCCTCACAGCATTCTTCAGGAAGCAAACAGGCTGAGTAGCCACGTGGTTAGGAAGCCAAGTATCAGAAATAATTTGTGACCAGTAGCCCAATTCTTTGATGGAGGAGGGAGTTTGCTTCTGTTACAGCCAAGAATCACAGGACTATCAGAAGGTTCTGCAGTTAAAAGAACATTTTCAACATTATTCTAACAGACTGCTCCAGCATTTTGCTTAAGTCAGCAGCTGACAAAAGAAGACCAAGCATGTAAAAATGAAACCCCACAAAAGAATGTCATATGGAAATAAATATAGTTTAGTACCATCAAGTCACTTACCTTTAAATTTTGACCGAATGTTTGCTAGTTCTTTATTTATCCTCTTTATCTCTGCTTCTTTACTTTTGCCTGAAATGAAAAGAACATATATCAGGACACAGTGCTTTGGACATCCCTCTGCCACCTGAAGCATCTTTTCACCCAAACAGAAAGCCACATTTGTGAACATACAAACATCAGCAGCAGTTATTACTCGCCATTTCCATCAGTGGAACTAAAGGCAAACAGAGGTAACTTAAGCATCACTTTATACAGGAATTTGAGAAGCTCCAAGGACCTCCCTGTGTGGAGAAGCTTTGCAGACTTTAGACAGTGTCACTTGCATATAACCTGAGATGCCACTGCTACTGACTTTCACAAATGCTTCAGTTTTCGTTTCTGAAACTGCCCAGAGAAAAGTGAATCTTACTTCCTATGTGATTACTAAGTTGACAGTGCTTTAAAGGAGTGAGTCTCCTAAGCACAATCTTATAAACAAGCAGCTCATGTTATTCCTCACCTTAAGGACAAGCCAATTTATTGTTTCTCTGTTGAACGGTCATTCAGTTCAACAGCTTTAAAAACATTCTTAATAGACTGAAGAAGAAACACAGTAAACTCACAAGGAGTCCAAAGACTCAAGACCTCACACAGTTAGATAACAAGCTCAGACTTTTAATGTACCTCATGAAAGTCATTTGAAAACCACAACATCTTAAAAAAAAGGCAAAAATAAAAAATTTAAAAATAAATTTAAAATCCACACTTTATTAGATGACTTTGCAACCTTATGCTTCTCAGCTCCATCAGTATTTTGCACCAGCTTTTGATTCCAAGAATAGGTATTGAGATTTCTAGTACCAATTCAAGTTACATAGAGAAACAGCTGCAGTTTAAATTCTGATAATGCAAACTTATTCAAATAATATTTGCACTGTTCAAACCAAAGCAGCTTATTACTCTTTATCATTTTAGTTTTTGGTAACTGAGATGCTACAGAGGTCCAGGTCCATTGTCTCCTACATGAATAGGAGCACAGAAGGGTAAAACAGCCAGCTCAGGCACTGTGATCAGTTGCCTGTCCTTTGAGGGAAGCAGCTGAAGTGCATTTGAGCAATGCAGAACTGGCCATTTAGTTCTGTTGTTAAATCAGATAGGCACTACTCAAACTTTCGACAAGTCTAAAACTTTTGTCCACTTTCCAAAAGTTTCAAGTGTTCCAAAGCATCAACTAGCAGCATAAAATGACACCTTCTTTCCCTCTTTATCCCATATATTTGGCTACAAAGTTATGAGTAAAAGTCTCCAAGCCCTAGTTCAAAATGATCCAGCCTTACAGAGTTGTGGGGATCACATGCCCTCTGTTCACACCACACATTTCCCCACACCACTGGGATCACAGCTACAGCCATGAATGTGCAAGTAGGGGATGTGACAAGTCTTGAAGAGCAAATCTTCACTAGCATTCCAAAGCACGTCCAACCTCACCCCCTTTTTTCAACAGAAACATCTCAGAATTTAAATACCCCACTATACTTGCATGTCCAAAAGCTTGTGTCACCCTATGATTGTTAATCCTCTATTTACCATTCCAAAGGGGATCTTAGAGCAGGCCCTATGAAAGGTGATTAACTCAAGGAAACAAGTGCCTTAGGATAGTTTAAGAGCAAAATATAAGGGAATCCCCTGCCAAGTACAAATGAATCCAGATTTTGTAATTTCTTGACTTAGACTCAGACAAATAAACTGAAACTACACTCTTCTGAAACCGACTCTTGCGTAAGATGCAGAGAACGGGTTTGTGTGACTCTGCCTCTAACAATGGCCACAAGAGAACAGACACGGAGCAGCCACAGCACACTGTGCAAACAGAAATGTTAGGTTGAAAATAGAAGCAACTTACTTCAGTTTGCCTAGTCATTTTAACAAAATACCTACAGATACCACATATTTGCTTAAAATGGAATTTTTCCATTCTATAACAGCGTTTTGTAAGGCAAGAAAACAACCCATAACTTCAGAGCTCAATAATTTACAATACTTGTCCTGAAACAAATTGTAGCTGCTATCTGTATGCACCCTGATTTCCAGATAAAGAAGATAATGTCCAGTTTCAATTTGACCTAGAAATTCCAATTAACTTCTAGAATGACAAAGCTAGAGAACCCAGTATAGTTCCCTCAGTTTATAAAGATGCATCTGTTGGAATCAAAAAAGTTTAACCAGTCTGCACTAATATATCACTAATAATGCAACACATGAGTTTTGTTCTAATTTAACTTATCAATCTAAAGAAAGCTGGTTTCAAAGCAGTAACACTGCAGTAACAACATTACTGTGTAAACGAGCAGCAAATCAGACAATCTAAGACCTGAAGTGTCTTCCCTTATAGATTTTAGATCTGTCTTAATTGGATTATTTGTCCTGTGCACACAGCAGAGATATTTAAGTGTTTGCTTCTAAGGCACTTGCCAGCGTTAGGAGTTCATTACTAGACTGAAGCAAGTCATTTGCTCTGGGGTCTGGCCTCTGAGAACAGGGGGCCACAGCAACATACACAAAAAGGGGGCAGCTGTTTATGTAAATACACAACACTCCAACTTTGTAAGCTATTTCTTTTTAAAGACTCGAAAACACTTCCTTTATTTTCAGCCATACATCTGATCCTGATGAAAAATTTAATCTCCTAAAGCTATTAATTTATCTTCCCTTTTACCATGGGAAGAGCACATCTCATTAAGACATAACCACAGAGTCTGGAGATTTTGTACTTCATTTACATTAACAGGGCAGAGAATATAGACCTCAGTCTGGGATACTGCTAGCCTGAGTAGGATATTTAGTTATTTAATTTTAGAAACTAGGTCTTTGCTCTGTATCTTTAACTTATGTTCATAAGGAAAGTGAACTGCAAAATTTATTTTGAATTACTAGTAATTGTTTCTCTAACCTCAGCAAGTGTGGTAATAATCACAATTTTAAAACATTAAAAATGGGGTGAGCAAAGGGAAACAGTAATGCATATCAGCCAGCTTTTCTTATCCCAAGATGAAATCAAGGCTTTTACTTTTTAAAAACCACCAAAACCTCTTGGCAAACCTTTCAAGCAGCATTATTTACCTGCTATGCTCACATATTACCAGTTACTGCTAGAAATTGGGTTCTTCATGTCCTAAGCAAGCAACAGAGCATTAAGCAAAGCCTGACTAAAATACTTCAGGAATTTGTGAAGTCAGCACCTTTGGCAGAAATAGTCTGCAGGCTCAGCAACACAAACATGGAAATCCCACCCCCAATGCACACAGCTGTAGCAGCGAGATGACAGGAACACCCATGGTCACATCTGAAGGTTTATTCTCTCAAATTTTAAATCTTGTTTAGCATATGAACAAAAGCCTGTTTTGAATAATTCCTTCAGGCTGTTCTATTTTGAAGGCAGTGTATGATCTCATCCAGACTGTGACCAAACAAACAGCATAGCAGTCAGCTGGTGATAAAAGTTTAGCTCCATATATTGGAAATCACATTGAACAATGAAGTTTTCACCTTATAACCAGTTACAGTCCATGCAAGCCTGCAATTGTAGTTTTAAAGAACAGTAGCAGCACACAAATGTTAAACGTCAATGAGGACAATCACATAACGCTGAGGGCAACTCATGAGCTAAAACCAGGCTGAGGTATCTAACCCCAAATATCCTCAACTCCAGCAGCTATACTACATGGTAACCTTATTCAAACATGATTAACTGCTTATATTAGAGGATGGCAAAGCAAAACAAAATCTCATAGTGGAAGGCAGCTTCCACAGAAAAGGAGAAAAGAAAACAGAAGTATCACAAACCAAGGACCAATTTCTAGCTGGATCTTCTGTCCCACTAAGTGTGAAATGGAGGGCACAGTTAAAATGTGTTTGATCAGCAGAGAAGTTTTCATCACATTACTCTGACTTGCCAACACTCACTAAATAATTTCTATATGCATATTTTATTTTTACCATCATTAGAAACACTCAAGTAGCCTTTAGGACAGTATAAAGGATGATGATAGCTAAAGGAGAGCTACATTGCAGGAACAGAGGCTTACATTCCAGAGCTAACAAAGGCAATTGCTCTGCCACACTTTCAGGCTATTACCCAGCTCCCAGTCTCCTGAAATTATCAGAGCTGTATACCAACAAAATGTTCTGTAACCACACCAGGCAACTTGGAGAGGCTTTAATAAAGGTCATGTCATGTATACAGACTGATGGGTAGGACAGTAGTTAAGCCAGAGCACAAGAAGATTATGTTCCATATGAGTTCAGGCCACATCCTTCTCACTTTCACTTACTCAGATTTTTACCATTTTAACAGACTATGATTAAACACCCATAGTAAGTTACTAAAAGAGGTGACTGCAAGTGAGTAAGCTCTGGGCTGCTGTTTTGCTGAAAAGACACACAGTGTTTATAGCCTCACAGCTTTAGTGTACAAGTGCTGCTCATCTTCTCCAAGAGGAGTACTGAGCACAGAGGTACCCAGCCACAACACAGTCCAAGGTGCTTATGGGTGATTACTTCATATTTGGCAGTTTGTCAGGCTTCAGACTCCATCATGCTGCCTACTACCTTCATTAGGTGAGGTAAATTTAGTCTGCAGAGCAGTATTATCTTTAATTACCATCTTGTTTAACAAAGATAGAGTAGGGAACACCATAAGTCACGCAGCTCTTCAAAGAATCAACTACTATTCTTGTATTTCCCAGTAATCCAGGCTACAGTCAGTGCTTCAGCATTGCATAAATACACCTCCATTCCTCTGTTTGGAGCTCTGCACTACGATCGAGAGAATGAGAAAACAGAGGTTACAGGAAAGGGGTCTGCTGAGTCCATGCATTTGAAAAAAACCTGACATATCTTAATAGCAACTTGGCATCAGGGTTGCAAGATTAGGCAAGTGCTCCAAGGTTAGAATTAGTGGGTTGCTTGTGGCTCACTCAGACAGTGACCTGCTCCATCAGGATTAACTTGTTGCTATACTAACTGCAGACGGCTTAAGGCAAGTTCGAGGCACGCAGCCCACCTGTGCTAACTAGAACTGCTACTGGTTCTTAACTTTCATACAAACTATTTGATCTATTTCTGACCAAGCTTACACATTTATTTCCCAAAAGAACAAAGGAGCATTTTTTCAATCAGCAGCTACACAAATACTGAACAGAGGAGATTTCTGCAGTCAAGGCTTTGAGACACAGGCATATTGTCAACATTTAAAGCAACAAATAAATAATTCACTTCATAAAGTTTAGATGTTCCCAGTACTCATCTGGCTCCAATCTGCTTATGGCCAGCAGTCAGTGTAATTGAGCCCAGCCAATAATTCATTTTGAGTTTATGTACAGGTGAGAGCTACTACACTGTGTTACTGCTTAGCCTTACCTGCCCTACAGCCATCTGACAATTTATGGTTCCAGATGTACCACTGCTGGCATGAACAACTATAAAGCAGAGGGTAGGAGGCTCTGTTAGCACAACAAAAAGCCTGCCACAATTCTGTCATGCTTCTTGAAGGCCAGTAGTAGTGTGACTATTTGTGGTGCTATCATAAGTCTAATATAACAGGAACTCTGTTCACATTCAATTATTAAACAGAGAGAGAACAAGTCTACTTTTTTGTTTGGGAGAGAGAATACAAATACTACTAAGGTTAAGAGCAGGAACTTCTCTGAATTCCTTAATGGCTAGGAATGCTTACTTGGGAAGAGCACAGTTCTTACACAAAAGATAAACTCTCAATTTTAAAGGTGATGTTAGACATCTCCCCTGAGAGCTGCAAGTCACTGTTTTCCAAACACAGGAATTTTGCTGGTTGGTTATGTTTTCCTTAGCCTCTACATTAGGAGCATCCAAGGTGATTGGCCACTTCAGTGGGAGAGACAGCACAGCCAAAGTGCCCCCCAGCTTCCCTTTCAGAGCCAGTTTGCTGAAGGCTACGCTCCTTAAGAGACAGCTACAGACAGTTCCTGAACACTGCTCTCCTCCTGGCATACACATTCCTGCTACTGCACTGCATTGCTGCAGGTCAGTTAGGGAGCCAAAGAGCCAAAAGCAAGATAGGTTTATCCAAAGGCTAAGTCATGCCAGCTTTACTACGAGTGATAGTGCCAGCAAAAGACATGACCAGGTATAGAACAAGTTCACCCATTCCCTGTCTAAATACACTTTAGTTGGCATAAAGCAATCAAATTACCCACTTGCCTTTCCTGTTGCTAAAACAGCCTGCAAAAGCATGATGCAAAGACAACATTTCATTCTTGAACCTAGTTGTCAGGGAGCAGAGAAAGAAACTGGTTTAAAGACAGGGAAAATCAAAACAAATACTAGTCTCTACTGTAAAAATTATAGAGAAAAGTATGCATGTAAAGGTAATCAGTGCCTCCATTCTTGCCTTTGTGAAAGAGCTTTTATAGTACTTATAATACTTACTCATATCAGTAAATTAAACTTTTACCTGCCAGCAGGACAGCTACTCATGTTACAGCTCTAGAGGATAGATTAGCCATTTGCTATGCAGATCATGATCTTCATGAGGTAAAACACCAAATCCATCCTCCAGCTCTCCCTAATCTCTCAGCTGGCTCTTTAGCACAGCAGGGAAGAGGGTAAAAGAAAGGCAGACAGGTTGCATAGCAATACATTAGAGTGGTCTGTTTGCCCATCCTCACATTACCAGTCTGTCTACATAAATTCCTTCATTTGGCTAAACTATCTAGAGTGCTGCAGTAAAGGTGCAAGCTCCAACTCCACCTGAGTATGTCTGAAGGAGCATGTTGGTGCTATTGTTTACAAACCCACTGCACAACTAATCCAAAGTGACTACAATAAAATACTGAACACCTTTACAAAATATTAGTATGGCTTCACTTTTGTTAACAAATCAAGCTGTTCAAGGCTGCAGAACAAGAAGTTTTTTGTTTACTGCCATGCTAACATCCTGTTATGAATGATAACAGGAGTGCATGCTGTCCTTCCACAAGACCTATTTGAGCAGAAGGAACAAGTGCCTGTCTGTCATGCTGAAGATCATGAATGGCACAAAGGCAGCTTAGGATTGTTCTGTCCTGGGACATCCTGCTGTGGTTAGATATCTACAGACAAAGAGCAGGGACTTACTGACCATAACCTTAAGAACTCTGTAGAGTACATTTTCTAATATTCTGCACAGCAAGTGAACTACTATCCACAGAACTGACTTCTTCTTCCACTATGCCACTAGAGATTTGCCCCTCAACAACACTTCTCAGGAAACAGCAGGGAGTCACAGGCTTTACCGTAATCCACTAATCCATTAACTCCTTGTCCTCATAAGAGAAGAGAAATAAGAGCACAAAAGCAGCTTTCCAATCCAGATGTATTAAATTGCAATAATTTAATATAAGTTTAATGATTTTAGATGCTTGCTGTGGCTGTTTTTTTTTCTATTTAAGCACCACAAGTTAAGAAAAATTTGAGAAGTAACCACATAATAGTATCTAGCTTAAGACCAGATCTTTCCCCAAAATAACTGAAAGCTTACTGGAAGTTCATATCCAAGTGACTGGGACATACAGAACAACTATCTAGCAGTTTAGGTGACAAAACAACATTGACTCCTATCAAAAGAGAAGCTTTAAGCCAAGAAGATATGCAAACAGTACATACAGGGTTAGGCTTGCACTTGAAGCAGCTCTTCCTCCTTCCTTGACTGAGCAGTATCCAAGCAGTCATTTCCTTGAGCAGTGTTTTCACACTGTAGATTTACACTCCCTTCAACAATGTAAGGCAGTATTTGCACTGATTTACTACAAGTCACTGCGGACTTTCTTCTACCTTAGTTCATGTTCAAACAGAAGAACAGTTTGAGGCCTATCCTAGTTTAGCTGTCACTCCTAAACTACTGCTTCAAGGGCCTTAAAAATCCTTTTGAGTTCATTAATTAATGTAGATAAGTAACAGTCTCTGCAATAGTCTTTAATTTGCTCTTATCAGTCCTGACAGACAGTCTTTATCCAAAGGATTTCAAATTAAGCAGGTATCATATTTTCCAGGGTATCTAATGGAGAGGTTGGATGTCACATGAAAGATTCTAGCTCTTTACTCTCTCATCCATTATTCTCCCCTAAGCCAAACATGCACAAATTAAACAAGTGTTAAAAAAAAAAAAAAAAAAAAAAAAAAAAAAAGAAGTTAAAAAAA